>SNQJ01S0187551.1:0-14898 GCA_010110895.2 Picea sitchensis | reverse complement strand
CCCCAAAATTGCTTTAAACTCTAGCCAAAACCACTAGTGGCTCAAGTGGGGATGGCATAAAGATGTTAAATCTTGACTAAATCATTGAGGAATATAAGAAGAAGTTATCATTGATAAAGAATTAGTGGATAAAATGAAATTAATATACTACAAGGAGGTGGCCAAACCCAATTTAGAGGATGAAAATTACCTATTATTTTTTAAAAATGAAAGGAATAAAATCAACATTGCTAAAATAAGAAAAAAATCTCACGATCTACATAGTGAAACTCGGCGTTGCACAACTCCCAAAACACCATGGGATGAGAGAATATGTAACCTTTGTGACACTAAGAGGGTAGAAGATGATAAGCATTTCCCCTTGAATTTCCCTCCCTATACCCATATTAGATTCCAATTTTAAAAAAAAATCCACATTGTCGACCTTCCTGACCTCCTAAGTCATCAAAACTATGGTGATCTTTGAACGCTTCGCTCAATATTTTTTTAGCTTAGAAATACAATTTTAAAGAAATTGAGGTAATCTCTTACCTTCTTAAGGTCCGATAGACCAATTGGTCTTAGTGGAAATTTAATACTCATCATCATATATATTCAAAACTCTCTCTCTCTCTCTCTCTCTCTCTCTCTCTCTCTCTCTCTCTCTCTATATATATATATATATATATAGTGGAGTTTTTTAATATTTATCCAAAATTCCAAGTGGTGTGTTACATGGGATAGAACGCACCAATGCATCCAATTATATGGTGCACCACGATAGGGTAAAATAAACAAAAAAACATACCTATGCACTACCAAACGCACCAGTGCATCTGACTATCGGGCACACCGCGGTAGGGTAAAAAAAAACACACCAAACTAATTTTTATTATTACATTTCCTTATGTGCTTCCAACCTCTCACAATGGCATCGATGTTCACCCTCCTTATATGGCTTCCCTATGTGTTGTGATCTACAATGTTCCTTCCTTAGTGCCACTATAGATTCCATACATTTTTTTATTTTGGAAAACGTTGAAAATTTCATTTTTCCTCTATGATCCAACCATGCCTCCTTGGGATAGAAGAGACCATGTAAATTGTTTGTTACCTCCTTATTTTAATTTTCACCGGATAAAAATTTAAAATTGGCCTTAAATTTAACATTTTTTCAATTTAAAAAAAACAATTGTGTAGTGTGCTTCAAGCATTTGACTCTCCCCAAACATAGAGCATCCTTTGAATTTACATGAAGAACCAAAATTAATGCGTAAAATTTTACCAAACACCCCAGAAAACATTAAGCATCGGTCACTAGAAAGCTGCATTTTTTGTTCCTCTCTCTAAGAAGAGACATTTTTTTCACATAATAAACCTACCAATGTGTTCTAATATCTTGAATGCACATGTTTCCCTTACCTAACAGAATGCCCCATCATCGATGTGTTATTAAAAATAACGTGTCGCTATATGATGCACCGCAAAACCGGTGTGTTATATGGAATAACCACGCCGGTGAACCACATAGAACCACACGTGTAAAACTTAACATACTCATGTATTTAGTGACTAACATAGCACATATAGAAATACAACTAATAGGGAATTCTTATCGTCATTATTAATATAGCTAAAATGATCTTCCTCGAGTTTAAAAATGGATTGTAGGAACATTTGTATGAAGCATTAAAGTACTTGGAGATCACTACATTTAATGCTTCCTACAACCAAGAACAACTAGATGAAAATAAGTTTGTAGATAAACGAAGAATTCAACAACATTCATCCTCTTCTAGTGTTTGCAAAGCTGCACCTTCAAAGCTTGCACCTCCTACTACAACAAGGTCATCATCTTTTTCATAATAATCTTCATCGTCTCTGCCTTCTTATTTAGTATTGTAAGAAACAAGGACATGACAAGTCTGAATGTTTCAAATTGAAGAAGAAAACTTTGATTGTACAATATCCTCATAAGGAAAATTAGGATGATCCCATTGAGGTTTATGTTGAAGACATGATTCATGAATATCTAAAGGGACTCAATAAAGTCACCTTTCTACAAAACTCCACTCCCTTGAAATCTTGAGACAATTTATTCATCACATGTGCACATGTCTCTCATGCTTTCTCCATTGCTTGTATAATGAACAATGGCTCTTGAGAGAGTTTGATTGCCAAACCCATCATTGGTAAACTACACTTTCCAGCAAACCATCACCCTCATCCTTATGCACTTGCATTGAAGGATCATGGTTCATCTTCTAATATCACACACACATGCATTATCTCATTTTATTTTGGCCTAAATTTGTGGATAAAATCACTTGTGATGTGACTAATATGGATCACTTTTGTATATTTCTTGGTTGACCTTATCATTATGATCAAAAGGCCCAATATGATGTATTAAACGACACTTACCTTCTTCATAAAGAGAACACCAAGTGTCTTATCCATGGTACACGTGAAATACCACATCAGGTTGATCTATATTGAAGGAGAATTCTTTAACTTCTATAGAGAAACCTTATCCACAACATCATTGTGTTCTAGATTTGCAGCACCAGGTTCATTCAATATTTTTAGAGGACTATTGTACACCTCTTCCTTCAATTTTGTTTTCTTTCTCATCACCGTTAGTTGCATGTAGACACCACCTTGGGAGGCACTCTACAAACTTTAGAGTTTCTCACTTGGTACAAAGTTCTCTCCTTTCTTAGAAGCTCATATTTGGTAGCCTCTTTTCATTGGTTCACAACCTAGTTCAACATCATTCACCACTTGAATCTTCCCTTCATGTTCTCAAGGATTTTCATCATGATTTTTTGAATTGCCTTCCACATCAATATTGTTGGATTTCTCAACTCTATATGCAACATCATTTTCTCTCTCTCATGAAATCATTGAAGACCAATGATTCTATTGTTGGGAGGAATGAGAGAGATTATTGTTCTTAGTATATTCTTATTTCTTAGCATGTGTACTTAGAATATCACTTTATTATTGTTGCAAGAGAGTATTAATGTGGTTTGGAGTGATGAAGCTTTCCTATTTTGATGTAGTAGTTGAGATCCTATCTCTAAATATGTCTCTTAAATTTTATTTAGTCATTAGTTTTTAGGATCTTGTTGTGATTTTCTCTCTTAGTTTGTTTAGTTGATTTGCTTGATGTAAAGCTATATAAACTTGGGTTTTCTTAATGAAAAATTAGTGAAAGATTTGTATTTCACACCTTTTGTGTAGAACTTCGCTCATGAATAAGATTTCCCACATCACTTAGCCTAAATGGCATCGAATCGGGTTCACTAATTTGCATAGAATTTCTTTTTGTGAGGAATTACAAAAGGAAGTAGAAGATGCTATATGTACGTCCCTTTAGCAGGCACATAAGTTGGGGGGATTTGAACCCTCATCAAACATAACACTTCATACCACTGTACTTGCTGTAAAAATTTCCAAATTTTAAAAACCTCATATTTAATATATATTCATTTTTTTTATTGTACAAAATTTTATATCATTTTTAAAATAAAAACAATTTAAGATATGAAAAAAATTCACTCATTTACAAAAATTACTATTTTTTCTATAATTTTTCTATAATTTGTTTTTTTAAAGACTACTTATCTTTTTTTCCATAAAATAACCTTATCTTTTCTTCCATAAAATAACCTCATCTTTTTTTCCATAAAATAACCTCAAAGTAAAGATCATGCACGTCTAATATTCCCATTACTTATCTAAAAGATACATGGAAAGAAGAAAGTTGTGGAATTTTAACATGGAGAATGAAACCATGAAAGTATGTCACAATATTTATTGAAATAGAAATCTCATATTTTAAGTATTTTTCAGTTAAAACTCTTAAAATATATGAAAAAATAAAACCCTTAAAATATATGAAAAAATAAATAAAAATTTGTATTTGTTTTTTTATAAATATTTTTAAAAATATATATTTTTATTTAATTTTTTAAATTTAATTTGAATTATATGTCCATCCTTGTGAATTTGTGAAAATATTAAAAAGTGAATTTTGTTTCGAGTCTCAAATTTTTTGTTAGATATAAATAGAATATTAGTATACATTTTAATTTTTTCAATTTTTGAAAATTGTGTTTTCTAATATTTTTCCAAATTTATTATTTAAATTCAAAACCAATTTTATATTTATTTGTGTTAAAAAATATTTTTTATTTTTTAGATATATAATTTTAAAAAATTAAAAATTAAAAATTCTATGTTATTGAAAACAGAATATAAATATTTTTTTTGGATAAGCAATTTAAAAAAAAAAAGAAAAATTATATGTTATTAGAAAGGGATAGAAAAATAATCAATTTCACCACTTAACATGAAATATTTGAAGGGCTTTCACCACTTAACATGAAATATTTGAAGGGCTTTCACCACTTAAAAGTAATAGGTTATAAACAAATTATAGAAAGAAGAATTTGTAACATTTTTTTCATGTGTGTGGAGGGGATAGTTGAGGTTAAAACCAACAACATTATATGGAATGCCTTATCAATGGATTGGATTAACAACTAATCTACACCCAACCCTACAAAATGTTTTAATAATATGTTATAATAAATACTAAAATTTTTATTATTTAAAATAATTGAATAAATATATAAAAATAATTTTTATTATTTAAAATAATTGAATAAATATATAAAAATATGTAAACAATAAATAAATTTATATAAATTGTATTAATAAAAAAAAAAATTATTAATTAATAATAATAATTTAAAATATATAAATAAATAAATAATCATAGATTTCTGATTTATTAATTAAAAATCAAAAAATCCAAAACAAAAATATAAATAAAAACGTAACAAAACATTTTCCAATACACATACAAACTCAAATTCATATAAAAATTAATATTATATATACTCCCTAATAAAATAGGTTACATGAAATATATGTTATCTTTAATTATTAAAATCATTTCTTATCCAATTTACCAAAAAGTTAAATAACATTTTAAATACCTTGTTCACTCTTCTTATACCACACAGCATCACATGTGTAAAAATTATATACTCGTGCATTTAGTGACGAATGTAGCATGGCTAGAAATACAACCAATTGTAAATTCTTATTGGCACCATTAATATAGTTGAAAATATTTTCCTCAATTTTAAAAGTGGATTGTAGGAACATTTTCTATCAAGCATTAAAGTACATGTAGATCACTACATTTCATACTTCCTACAACCAAGTACAACTAGTTGAAGAGAATTTTGTAGATCAATGCATAATTCAACAATAATCATCCTCTTCTAGTGTTTACAGATATGCACCTTCAAAGCTTGCACCTTCTAATACTACAAGGTTATCATATTTTTTACATTAATCTTTGTCTTCTACTACTAAGTTTTGTTAGTATGGTAAGAAACAAGGATATGATAAGTTTGAATGTTTCAAATTGAAGAAAAAAATTTGATTCCTAATGAGGAAAATGATGATGCTCCCATTCAATTTTATGGTGAAGACATGATTTATAAATATTTAAAGGGACTCAATAAAATTACCTTGCTACAAAACTCCGCTCCCTCGAAATCTTGAGATAATTTATTCATCACATGTGCACATCTCTCCCATGCTTTCTCCATTGCTTGTATCCTCTACAATGGATCATGAGAGAATTTGATTTCCAAACCCATCATTGATAAACTACACTTTCCAGCAAACCATCATCGTCGTCATTATGCACTTGGATTGAAGGATCATGGCTCATATTCTCGAATCACACACACATGTGCACTATCTCATTTTATTTTGGACTAAATTTGTGGATAAAATAATTCATGATGTGACTGATATGGATCAGTGTGGTATACTTCATGGTTGACCTTATGAGTATGATCGAAAGATCCAATATGATGCATTAAATATCACTTACCTAATTCATAAAGACAACACAAAGTTTCTTATCCATGGTACACTTGAAATACCACATCAAGTTCATCTTATAGTGAAGGAGAATTCTTTAACATTTATAGATAAACCTTATCCACAACATCACTTTGTTCTAGATTTGCAACCTCGGGTTCATTTAGCAGTTTTAGAGGACTCTTGTACACTTCTTCCTTCAATTTTGTTTTTCTTTCTCATCCACCTTAGTAGCATGGAGACACCAACTTAGCAGGACAATATACAAACTTTAGAGTTTCTCACATGTTACAAAGTTTTCTCCTTCCTTAAAAGTTCATATTTGGTAGCCTCTTTTCATTGGTTCACAACCTAGTTCAACATCATTCACCACTTGAATATTCCCTTTAGGTTCTCAATGATTTTCATCATAATTTTTTGAATCATCTTCCACATCAATCTTGTTGGATTTCTCAACTCTAGATGTAACATCATTTTCTCTCTCTCTTGAAAGCATTGAAGACCATTGCTTCTATTGTTGGGAGGAATGAGAGAGATTTTGGTTCTTAGTATATTCTTATTTCTTAGCATCTATACTTAGCATATCACATTATTATTATTATTATTATTATTATTATTATTGTAAGAGTGTATTAATGTGGTGTGGAGGGATGAAGCTTCCTTGGTTTCCTATTTTCATGTAGTAGTTGAGATCTTATCTCTAAATATCTCTATTTTTGTATTTAATTGTAAGTTTTTAAGATCTTGTTGAGATTTTCTCTTTTAATTTGTTGAGTTGGTTTTCTTGATATAAATCCAAGATCTTGTTGAGATTTTCTCTCTTAATTTGTTGAGTTGGTTTTCTTGATATAAATCCCTATAAACTTGAGCTTTCTTAATGAAAAAATAGTGAAATATTTTTATTTCACATCTTATGTGTAGAACTTTGAGATTTCCCACGTCACTTAATCTAATGACCCAACATGATCAAATTGAATTCGTGTTTGAAAATACGGTTTCAAACAACTTAGTGCTCATATTTTGACCATTTATAAAAGAAACATTTAATCAATAAAACAAAATTTAGTGGAGAGGGAAGTTATATTAATGGTTTTATTTTTTTAATAATTAAACACTAATTTCTATCAAAAAAAAATGAAAGTAAAGGACTCAATAGGTTTTAAGTACCAAGTACTATTTTTATTAATCTTTTTATCTAGTTTATATAAATGTTTCATTGTTTTTCTTAAATATCATATTATAATATTAAATTTTAAAATTATATATAGAAAAATAAATTGTTAAAAAACATTCAATAAAAATATAATGAACTTAAAATTTCTAAATATGATTGTAATTTATTTTAATGATATCATAATAATTATACATCTCAATTTATCATCTTAAAAAAGTAAATCTATATCATTTATAATGCATTTTCCACAACACATTAAGTTATATATTTTGCAGTATATATAACCCAAAATTATTCCTTTTCTCCAACAAAGGCCAAGGAAAACATGTATAACTAAACGAGGGAGTTATATATAACCCAAAAGTACTCATTTTCTCCCACAAAGGCCAAGGAAAACGAAACATGTATAACTAAACGAGGGAGTCATACTTTCACAATGCCAATGGAAAGTACTAATATATGAATGAATTGTATATTATTATTATTTTCCTAATAAAACCTTGTAAGAAATCTTAAATCATTGGAAATTCAAAGAACTAAATTACTAAAAGTATTATGTCTATACTCTGGGTTGCCATCTATACTCTGGGTTGCCAATTGTTTCCAAGAGCGAGTCAGAGAGTGCCTCTATTATTTAATCCATAAGCTCCTGATGCACATGCTGCTCCACAATGTCCCATCGGATGCCAAATATTAGTTGAAGATACTTATCCGAAAACCTTCAAGGATGGTCCTCTTCTACACACCTTCGGACATCTTCCTCTTGGGCGAAACATGCTTGGGATGGTCCTCTTCTACACGCCTAAGGATGGTCCTCTTCTACAAGTCTTAGATATATAATTTGGGTGATTAAAGGAAATTGAAGATGATTACGAGGGGATTTTTTAAAGTTAAAACATTATCATTCTTTATTAATTATGTTTGACGTTTTTTTCCAAGGAACGTTCCAAAATAAATAATTATACCTAACGTTAGATTTTGAATTGGTAAAACACGAGATATGTGGAAATGTGTAATATTTTGTACTAATTTGAAATATAGATATATTTATGTTTTATAAATAATTATAATATAAGAGATAATTATAAGAGATATTTATTCATATATTTTAATATATTTTAGTAATCAAATTATTGTTATTGTGTGGAGAGATCTCTTCTCCTACAATAACATTAAAAATAAATTATTATTATAAATATATTTTAGAAAAACAAAATCATTAATATTTTATTATATTTATTATTATAAAAAAAATATTCATAAACACCCGTTAAATCATTGTTATGGTACAAACTTTAAGACTAAATTTTATCATATCGCTTTGGTCTATGGAATAAAAGATAACCCTGATTTTTAGGGCATATTAAGTTCATCAAACTTTTCAAAGTTGTTTATCGGGCCATGCTGACGGCGGCGTGTCATGTGGATGTGCAGTTTGTTTTGAGAGGAGAAAGATTTGAACCTCGTATCTATGTGAACGCCAGTTAAATATCCATTTTCACTGAAAGGAGAGAGATTTGAACCTCATATCTATGTTATTCCAAAACCTTACTAAATTTATTTGGAGAGATATGCTGGTGTTCATCCATCTGCCTCGTGACAATGGTTTTATCCCTTGTCCAGGGATAGTTTTATCCATATAAACAAGCCGCTTGACCAAGGAAGGACCTGTGGACCAGTCCTTTGTTTTCATTATTTTGTAGCGAGTGGGTCATTTCAAGTTTAATGCCATTAAAATTTGATTATAATGGCCAATTGCAAAACCCAAAACTGTACAAGGAGGCAATTGATGTTTAATTGCAGCACAAATCAAAACAGTTGCCAAAAAAATAAGCACCATACATTCAACCGATCAAAAATCAAGACCAGATATTAAGTTGTAATTATGTCATAAGTTTGAATATGAGCTTGCACACATTACTCTTCTTCTCCTTTTCCTTGATGCTCTCAAGTTTCGGTCTCCAACATTGCCCTCTACACTTGACCAATTGAGCATACTCTTTCTGTAATTCAGGGGTATTGCAGAGCCTACCCGGCTCATCGTCTGCACAATACCCGCCCACTGAATGGCCGCGTTCATCAACGTTAAGCCTTCCGTCTTCCATAAGCTTTGAAATAAACTCCGGGCAGACTCTGATTCGAAGGCCTCCGCCGGCGTCGCTTTTCTGTATATCAAACGGCTGGCAGAAAACCGAAGCACGTTCGATACTGCGAAGCGAAGCTGAGAGGCGAGCAGTAGAGGTAGGTGGAGCTTTTGGGGGAGGTGGCGGCCATCTTAAGGAAGCCAGCGATAGGAGAGATAAAGGAGACTTTAAGAAATGTTGGGGTAGAAGGAAGTACTTGTTTCCCACCTTCAATTGCTCATTTGGAGAAAGAGTAGGCGTCTTCTGCGCGATGTAGAATGAATCCGAGGGACAGACTAAACATTGAGGGAATTCTTGAATGATAAGGGCGGCACTGAGGGGTTTATGAAAGATTTGAAGGGTGCCATCTGAGCGAACCAGCTGAATGGTTTCGTCCTTCTTCTTCATGCCCACCGCAACGCAGGACGCCGTATTGCCCATATTTTATATTTTATCAACACGCAGAGTAAAGCATGGATATAAATAATCTGTAAAGCAGTAGAGAGACGTGGATGTGAGCAGTCAAGCAGCCCTCATCATTTGACCATGTACGCTCTGTCATTCGCTTGTGTGCACGATACCGTCAACACTAGTTGTTCTTCCAGAAGAGCGAGAGCGTGGGCTTGACCTTCCCGTAGAATTGTTCTTTCGGTTGAATTTTCAATGCAGAAAATGCATTTGAATTTGCACTTTTACGATGGATTCGCTTGTCCGGTGCGAAATGGCGAAGACTTGAAAACCTTTTGGAAGTTAATGGTGGTGACTAAAGAGTCTTGGGAAGTTGCTGGCCATTCAAAACATCATAGATCTAATCAATCTTACGTCAGCCCGCAAATGCAATGTGTGGTTGATGAGAGAAGAGGAGCCTCGTACTTTGGGGTATTTGACGGAGTCTTCCCTTTGAGAGCCTAAACCCACTTCTTGTATTATAAAATCACGTGGAACCATGACTTTCCAAAGCACATTTGTCTTTTGCTCCCTCAGTTTTAGGAAGATTTAAACAACTTGGATTACTTCTATAATCACATGTAAATATGTTACAAATGATTAAGTTTATTAATTTTTTTTAATGTAATTATAATGATGTTTTTAAGGTATTAATTAGTTTATAGATTGAACAAGGTTAATGTGGTTGGATATTTGATATTAATTTATTTAAATATATTTGATGTTGTTAATGTTGTTGGGTATTTCTTACTAATATATTTAATAAAGATATCATGACTATTATGTTTACTAGAAATATCATGGGTATTTGGCTAGTTTAGTGGGTAACGTTTTACTTAAAATACTTACTCATTCAATTGACAAATAACCGTGTCTTTTTCATCAAGTGAATATAGATGGGTTATGGGTTACCTTCAGGGCTTTGATTTCCACCACAAAGATTAGAAGCTTATGAATCATTTAGAGTGGTAGAAGTTCTTTTTATTGCATCCACAAAAGAAAAAGGTTTTGAACTTAAAGGCTTCCCAATGCCCACCACTCCTCCCTCTAAATACAACACCAAAATAAGGGTTTAATCTTTAACAATGTTGTGGTTACACAAAGGAATTATGTCCTCAAGTTGTTAACCCTCAAAAAATAAACTTTGTCAATCAACATAAATATTTTGTGATAGCTTCAATTTCTACTTGATATTCACCACTTAATCAACACAATTCACCCACAAAATTATGGAAAGTTTGTTTATCATTATTTGAAATTTGTTCTTGGCATTATCCGCCATTTAAAATTTGTCTTTAATTCAAGGTCTGCATAAAAAATAAACAAGGCTTTCTTCTAACACTTTACAAACAAGAATTTCATCAAATACTTTTTAGTGAGAAATTTTGCCGAACACGTGGAAAACATCATTGGAATAAAGATCGAGAGTCTCTATCTTAGAAACAATAGCCTATGGTTTCGTACCAATGGTCCAATGTAGAGTTTTTCATAGCAATATTGTGATCTATACCCTAGGAAAGGAAAAAAACATTGGCTTGCAAAATCCCAAGATCTAATGTTACATTCATATGTTCTACTTCAAGATAAAGTGTTGTAGTAAGAGATAATAGAAACCCAATGGAAGCCAATTTTGCAATAAGAAAGAAAAACTCACCAAAGTCTACTCCCTACACTTGGGAATATCCTTTTTCTACTAAGAGAGCCTTTTACTTCTCCACTTTGTTCTTTGCATCGATTTTCTTCTTGATCACCCATATGCTATCAGTATGTTTTCTTACATCAAGCAACTTGACGAAGTCCCATGCCTCATTTTTTTCCAAGTCCGACATTTCTTCAACTATGGATTTGTTCCAGAGTTTACCCTCCTTAGAATCAACTATCTCTCTTAAAATTGCAAATAAAAAAAAGGTAGAAATAAAATCTACTGGACTATAACTTTCTAGTTTCCCTCTTATTCAAAAATATCACCTCAATACCAAGGTTTGTAGTCCCTCCTTTTCATCTAACTCATAGTAACTCATCTTCATCCCTTGTGTAAAATTCTCCACCATTCTCCAAATAGTGGATGGTACCCATGTTCTTGATAGATAGATTTCTTTTTATATGGATATCAATGATTACCCAAGTCAAGTTTAAAAAAACTTGACTTAGTGAAAGATTTAATGAGTGATTGAGAGGGAGTGTAATATGTTGATGAACCATGTAGAATTGGGAATATATAGGATGGTACCCATGTATCTAGATAGATAGATTTCTTCTTATATGGACATCAATGATTACCAAGTCAAGTTTAAAGAAACTTCACTCAGTGAAAGAGTTAATGAGTTAAATCCCCTTTAGGTCAAGAATGCTTTAGGGGACTTATGTTTTTGGTAGCCCATGGTATTGTGCCCTTGGATTGCATGTAATGAAGCCTATTTAAAATCTTCAGATCTGAATTGTAAGATTTTTGCAGCGTCTTTTGCAGGAGTTTGGCCAAAGGCCAATAGATCTATTAGAAGTTGTTTTTCTCAGTTTAGGGTTTTTAGGATAAATCATGGTGTCTTGTATGCTTGATATTTTTCTTGTTCCTATTTTATGTTATTAATATATCTCACTATCCTAACAACTTTTGGGTGCAAGGACCAGTAATTTTAGTGAGGAAGACAAAAAAATGGAATTTGAAATATTTGAGGTTTTAATTATCAAGTAGTAAATTTATTGAGTTTTTTTCATATTTAAATATCAACATGAGAGAAAAACAAATAACTAAAAAAAGATATAATGTAAACACAATTAGTGAAAATATATTTTAAAATCACATTTATCAATTATGGAGAATGATCAGATTTATTAAGATGTATTTGTTTTTAATTATTTAATTCCATGTCATCTATTAATTTCTTCATATTAAATGATAAAAAAAAATTACACCTTAAAAATTTGATTCTCTTCATATTTGACAGCTAGAAATTGAAGATAAATATTTAATTTTTAGATGTTGTCTAGTACATATATACATACATAATTATGTATTTTTTTATTTTAATATTTTTTTGTTATCACTTAATGTAATGTTAAGTGACCCCCCAGATGGGGTGCCACGTTACGCGATGGAACCACGCGGGATCAGGCCAGGATGCGATATTAATGCATCTACCGGACACCATCCCCTCAGCCTTTAACATTCCATGGACCAGCGCAGCCACATTCATGTGATGAGCCCCTTCGCTCAAGGGAACAGTACTGGACATCAGCGCACTCAGCATCAGGTTTTAATGGCTATGGCGGTCACGCTAGCCCTCCTCCTTTTCACCCAAATCAACAAAGCAGAGAGACATTCGCCTTTCGCAGCCTCCACTCCACTGGAACAACAACATTTCAACAGCATTTCATCCACTCCACTGGAACAACAGTAGTACTCTGTGGCCCCGTTAGAGATCTGGAGCAGAGCGGCCCATTTAAAAGGAACCCTGGTCATCTACGGGATCCCCACCATGCCCAGACTGAGAGGGAAGCCACGCAGGGGAGACGCCTGGTACACGGTCGAATCTCGAAGCCAGAGACAAAAGAAATTTGAGCAGGCAATAGCAATGGCAGCCATCCGAAGGCGCAAGAAACCATGAATGCCTCTAATGGCATACGTGGAAGAAATTACCTCGGAGGATGACTTGCAGAGCTTCCCTGAGCACACTCCGTTCACAGTACCGGATAATTGGAATCCACCTTCAGAGTTTGGTTCAGACAGCAAGCCTCCGCCTGTGAGAATGTCGCTTGGTCCCAGATCCACCAGCCTAGAGGAGCATTACACCACCTGCTATATAGAAGAGGAGATTCCACCTGGCTCACCCATGGAGGTAGCGCTACAAGCCCACAACCAACAGGTGCATACACATTACGACGCAACATAGACCATTCCCCTAGCATCCATCGATAGCTACGGGCAGGAGCAGCCACTCTTCACTGACTCGGGGTACCTCATTCTCATTTTCGAGCTGAGGAGTCTGTTGGATGACCAGGTCTTTCGCCTCACTCGAATTGACCAAAGACTCGACTTGCTCTTCGCGGCTCACTCAAGAACTCTTCCAAAGCGGCAATGCCCAACGTGCGCGCAGGCTTATGCGCTTCCAACAGGGTGGCGACAACACGAGGACGAGGATAAGCGCGCAGGCTAAATGGTTCAATGATGTTCGTGGTTAGAAATTTCTTTTTCTGTTCTGAATTAGGCTTCGGTCCAGTTAGTTCTTAGTTTTCTTATAACCAGTGCATGGCATACAGTTTAAACTTCATGAGTGATGGTCCTGGTTTCCTTCGGGCAGGATGACACGCTGTTAATTTTGTTAGTTGGGAAACACATGGCAAGGGATGCCCAGTTGTCTCAGTTCCCTGTTTAGGTGGGACAACTGGCATCGCAAACAGTTATTGTATTTTTCTTATGCTAATATAACAGGTCCCATCCTTTTTACTTAAAAAAAAAAAAAAATGTAATGTTAAGTGACAATATATCCCCATACTAGGTTGTAAATTACCAAGCTATTCTAGCCATACATTCTAATTAATTTATCTTATTAGTTTCAAGTCAAACTACATACATTACAATAAATTGTTTTCATATTACATCAAGTGATATCTTTTGTTATATACATACATGCTTTTAAATAGATACTCATAATTTCACACTGGAGAATATTAATATTGGTTATACCAAATTGAATGATATTTTTTTCATATTACATTAAGTTATATATTTTGTTATATACATACCTATTTTTAAATAGTTACTCATAATTTCACAATGGAGAATATTGATATTAGTTATACCAAATTGAATGATATTCAAAATAGATACTCATAATTTCACAATGGAGAATATTAATATTAATTATACCAAATTGAATGATTTTTTTGGGAAATTTTGTAAAAAATAAACTTCTTATAAGAAATTCAAAAACTTCAATCACTTTAACTAGTTCAATGTACCAATGAATTTTCTATTAAAAATTTATCATATTTGAATTCGAAAACCTCATTATTCACACACTTCAATCACTTTAACTAGTTCAATGTACCAATGAATTTTCTATTAAAAATTTATCATATTTGAATTCGAAAACCTCATTATTCACACATAGATAAAAATTTCAATGTACCAATGAATTTTCTATTAAAAATTTATCATATTTGAATTCGAAAACCTCATTATTCACACACTTCAATCACTTTAACTAGTTCAATGTACCAATGAATTTTCTATTAAAAATTTATCATATTTGAATTCGAAAA
>SNQJ01S0187550.1:18465-29205 GCA_010110895.2 Picea sitchensis | reverse complement strand
GAGAAGGTATTACAAGCTAGAACAAGAGATAAAGTTTTTTCATAAATATGCTTTGGAGAGAAAGCATTTCTAAGGGGAAGGCAATGCAATGAACACATATTTATTATTATTTATTTCGTTATTTGATGTTATATATATATATATATATATAAAACATCAAATAACTAAATAAATAATAATAAATACAATGAAGTGTCACATCCTAACTAAGGGACGTGACCTATCTAAAGGACATTACTGTTCAATCATGGTGACTAGTCAATGTGTATATGTACACTGTCACATGGCATTATATTATCTTCATATCATTCAATTTATCTTATTCATTATTTTATATATTTGTCCTATATGGGTTTTTGTCTATTGATCTTCTTATGTTGGAATTTTCTACAGTGAATGAAGTTTGTTCATTTCACGTTCTCAGATGCGGTAGTGAGCTTTGGGACTCGAACTCGGTCGAGTCGACTGAGTCAACCCAAAATTGAACCGACTCAGCCCTCATGTTGACTCGGGTGATCAGTTATGTACCAAACTAGTACAACTTGGTCGAGTTCGTCTTAACTCGACTGAGTCAAGACCTTGTGAAATGCTATCAGATCTGGGGGATTTATTCTTCTAAGTCTTATCAGAAGGAACAAAACATGCTAAGAAGCCTTATTAGAGAACCTGTGAGATTCAACATGAAACTGTGTTGAAGAATCTGAGGACTTGGATGACTCACCACATCAGGTATCACAAACTTGTAGTCTCAGGTTATATTAGAAACGCTTATCCAAAGGATAGTGTAGTTGTTTTAGAGTTCTAGCAGGTTGTTGGAAGAATTGAAGAAATAACAGTGTTGTTGGAGGTTGAAGCTGGTTCAATTATGTTTTCTTAAAAGTTCCAAATCTGTCTCTATATTTACCACATACATGCGGGAGATGAGGCCGCATCAAGCAAGTTCATGAAGCCACTATCTATCAAGGAAATATTAAATCTTAAACTCAACAACAATAGTAAAACATTTACTAAGCAGTATATTTAGTGACATTGTTGCACGAAGTGAGAGCGTTTTAGGGAGTGGGAGCGTCAAATTAGCTGCAAAATATATGAAAACATGCATATTTGTGCTACTTGTACATGAATACTACATTATTATGAAGTTAGAAAAGCCATCCATAGTATATTAATGATTATACTGAAACTTTGAAAGAAAGCATTATGAACAAAGGAGCAAGAACATTTAAATGACAAACATAAATGACAAGCATGTTCCACCTTTGCTTATATTGGGATCCACATCATTAGTATCATCCTTCATTCTTTGCCTCTTGTCTCCTCTAGGGACATCAACCGACACCACCCAATTTTGATGAAACTATCTAATCATAGCCTTAAAATATGGTAGAAAAAGCTTAACATGCCTAATCAATGGTTTTGGTTTGAGTGAAGGGTTCATTTTTGATAAGGCCATGACAAAGGAGTTTAACGATGAACACCACCAACATTGGGGAACATAAAGGGCTTGGTGCTCTTGATTAAATGCCAATGACATACCCTCTTACGTGATAGAATCCAATGAAAATGATGCAATCCCATTAATTCTGAAGTCTTGAAAAATTGTTAAGTCTACTGAATTTTGAATGGGATATGAAATTCTACTTTCTCGATATGAAGTCCGATGAGGTTGGAACCACTCTCAAACATCCCGAAACAATTAATGGTAATGTTAAAAATTTAAGTAAAAGGATAAACGTTTTACTTTAAGAATTTAACATTACCATTAGGGAGCACCCACAGAGTGTTCAGGGAGCGCCTTGGGAACGTGCTCCCAAGCTCCGGGAGCGTCCCAGAGAACATGGCGCTCCCAAAAGGGCAGGGAGCGTCCCAAAACTGCCCGGAGCGTTCTTTGGAGTTTGGGAGCAGGGGGGTGCTCCTGGTAACCATGTTAAACGATGAATGGAAGGCTATAAGCCTACATGTAAATGAAGAACTAAGACACAAACCAATGAAAAATGGATAGGGAAACCTGGTCAACATGGCTGACTAGGCACATGTGCTGACGTGGGCCTAACATGGTATATACATGAGTAGACTTTGCATATTTAGTCTCTAATGGTTTGGAATCATGATTTGGAATCTTTAAAATATATTTTTTCCTTAAAATTTAAATATTTTATGTATTTTTTAGTAAAACTGAGTCATTGAAATCAGATTGGTCCAAGTGAATCCGAGTCCGAGTTGACCCTCGACCGATTCCAAGGCCAAGTCCGAGTTTTAAAACATTGATTGAAAGTGCTTTTGACTTAATCGCTTAACCCCAACTTGCTTGAATTGCTGATTGCTTCATTTACCGATTATATTGATCACAAACTTGTGCTTGTACATAGTATTTGCCGTTCGTTGGATGCAATGACTATTTGTGATAGGTTCATACTACTCTATAGGCTCTCATATTAGTATATGCCACTGAGTTGTTGCTTTATCTATACTATAGTACTTAGATTTTCTTCATGAAAGTTAAAAGTAGTAAAATTTTTGACATTGATAATGATTACAACACAAAGTCTGTTTGTATCCATATCCCACACTTGTAGCCTATTGCTAAACTAGGATCTAAACGTTAACAATAGCTCTTTGCCTCTTCAATATTCTTGGAGGCAGTTGCCAGTTAGAGTTACTTGTTGTACCTCAATGTCTCTCAGGTAATTACAATAGCCTATTTATATGTGAAGCTTCTAGGCTAATGGTAGTTAAATATAATTCCACTATTGTTTTATCTAACTATGATATCGAGGAATGCAGCAACAATGTCCTCTCATTACCTACACGTTTTTTATTGTCTTTGACAAATAACTAGATTACAACATCCTAGTGATGTAAACACGTACATTGATATCTATTTTACTTTGTCATCTAAGGTGAGATTTTAGCTGGTGACAATACTGTTGAAGACATGACCATTATAGCTATAGTGAACAAAGGTGGAGATTCCATGGATAGTAGTGGTGTATGCTACATGACTGTTCCCTATGGACAGAGTCTTCTATCACTTACTAGGGATGTATGTCAAAGCTCGAGGGAGCATTATTTGTGTGCATAATTATGATATTATTCATAGTGGTTGTTCTTGGTCCTTGGAATGCAATCACAATATTCATTAGTACATCTTGATATGCATGTATGTCTGCTTGATGATGAATGTGTTCATGTGTAATTGGACTTGAAATTAATGCATATATGCACATCCAGTTCTCTCAATTATTATCTGCTTTTGTGACTCTTAAACCATACTCGATATTGTACAGATTGATTATTCTCTAATGGTGGCAAGAGCCGTTTTAGTTTTTAGCAGAGTGGATTGAGAGGATTATAACACAATACAATTCACTTTTCCAAATGAATGTCAATATGAAAAAAAGTCAAGTACATAACAGAGTTGTTAAATATATCTATATGATGAAAAGGTTCAAGTTGTTATATTGGAGTTATGTAGCAGAGCAGCATTAATATTTTAAACTGCTCTTGTTCTGGTCAATATTTAAAAACACTTTTTTTTCCCCGACATTGTTTGCTGAAATTTGAAATACAAATTAGCTATAATATTGTTTGCGCAGCTCTGCATAGGCAGATTACTTATTTACTGCTATAAATAACCATGGTGGGGGACATAGAAATATGCCAAGTGTGAAGCCTGATACCAATCCCACACTAATGTTATATAGTGGTTTGAAACGGGAAAGGACATAAGTTGCAATATAGCTCGATTCATAATTTTGGACGACCGGATTAAACTCAACCAATCATATTGGTAATAAAGTTTAACTATTTTCCTTTGATGCTGGAATAGATAAATTTGTATCCTTTTGCTTGGTTCACAGTGGAGGTAAATTTAATGGTTTGCTTGAATTGATGGTTTATTCTATGCAATGCAAGTTGCTATTTGGTAGACTAGGTCATAGAATTGCCCGAAACTTGTTTGGTCCAGATATGGCGAATGCATATATTTTTGCTTGCATTTTGAAGCTGTAAATAAGGAATGCTATGTTTATTTCTTGCACCTATTTTGGTTTCAGAGACACACTTATGGGCATTGCTAAACATTACAAAACTGGTGAGACACTCTCTGAAGAAATATATTTGAAGCTTGTAGCAGCAAGAACATTCAGGGCAGCTTCACAGAACTTACGTCAGGTGTGCTGAATTAGAATGCTATTCTTCCTATTATTATTTTAAATTCATTATATTTGATATTTCTATTCATTCTCATTAGAAGGTGTCATATTTCTTTGTGCATGTGGTTGACTGCCAACATTTGCAAGTGCAATTGAGGAAGGTGTTACTTTCAAGTCTAATCTTAGAAATATTTAATTGGTAATAAATTATGATATATCTAGGAGTTTGTATGATGAGAAAGTCTGTTTATGCCACTAAACTAAAGCTTTTGATAGCATATAATGGACGAGTTGATGGAAATTCATTATTGCAAAATGTATACTCATTCTTATGGTGATCGTATTGAAATTCATCTTATTTCAGCATGTACTTAGAATAAATTAGATTTCAGCTTCCTATAAATATCTAACAGCCATATAAATGTTCTTTATGAGCTGAAATACTATTAACCAAGTTCTGAAATAAAATAGCAGCGGAATACAAATATGAACAGCAGACAGTAACCCACATTTGGCACAAAAATCTGTGCATAAACACTTGTAGAAATATTCAGAAAATAGGACAGATTTTGAGAAGAGTGTCTCTTTATTCAGTTTAAGGAAAAATTCTGAGTATACTAGCAGTTTACAATCAGCATTTAATGAGATGTACTTTTACCCTATCTGAGCAGAAATTTCACATAACCACTGTACAAGACAGTCTTGAAATCTGAACTAGATTTCCTGACCAAAGGTACAGATTGTCCACTCATTAAACAACAGAAATTTGTCTCGACATATGTGCCCCAAAAAGTACAGAACTGTACCTTGCTGTACGGATTAATTTGCAGAAACAAAACACCTTGAAATCCATGCCAAAACTCAGCCTCGATTTCTGTGCTAACAGTGACTGCAAAACCCAGCAAATAAATGCTGTACGGCCTCCTCTAATCCGTACTGTACAGCCTCCTTGTTGTACGGCCTCCTCAAATCTGTACCGTACGGATTCCTTGCTGTACGGCCTCCTCTTCAATGCTGAAAACTTGTCTAGGAATGCCTGCCAATCCCCCTAGGGATGCGTGCCAACTCCAGCTGCTGAAACTCTCTTCCTTCATGCAAAGAAACTCTCCTTGGGATTCGTGCCCTTTAACCTTCCCTCTAGCTCTCCGCAAAAGTGCGGCCTCCTTCTCCTAATGAGCTGCCTTTAAGCAATTTCGAATTGTAACTCCTCTAACTCTTGATCTCCCTTAAGTGACCTTTCACTTACCCTTGAGATCAATGGTCACGACTTAACCATTCGTTGAGGTCACTTAAGTCATTAAAGTGACTCAAAACATCATAAAGTCACTTTTACATTTCGAAATTAAAAGACTCAACTTTATAAAATCACTTTATAAAGTTACTTTATAATTATAAAGTCACTAGGAGAAAATTTGCTTGGTCACTTCCGCATGTTGAGTGCTACCAATGCAGAAGTACCTCCAAGCTACCAAATCTCAATAGATCGGTTGAGTTTTTCGTTCAAACATAAAAACAACAAAGGGAAAAGTGAAGATATAAGTGTTTTTACCATGCAGTGAGAAATTGAATGTTTACCTGTCAGTTGCTAAAATTTGGCTGCTTGGATTTATGGATATCTTAGGAACATCATATGCCTTATTGCTTAGACATTGTATATAGTTGGCAGTCTTCATAATGCAAGTGACATCTTATTTAGGAAGCAGACAACTTTGATTTCATTTTCCTTGGAGCATAGGGTGTACCTTATTTTCTTGATCATATCTACCAATTTTCATCCTCATTTGCAAGCAATGCAATATCATGCACATGGAATACAGGTGGATTCTATTGGCAGTTCCACTCTTGATATTTTCCTCCCATTGGAATGTGTTGTGGTTATAGCTTGATTCTTTTGGCTAAGCAAATCAATGCCTAATATAAAGAATTTGTCAATTGGTATTAGTATTTTTCTTGAATTAACAACGATGAGTAATAGGTGTATCCTCAATAGCATGGTGGCTTCCACCTTGATGTAAGATATACATTTGAGCATACAATGGACTGTTTGACATGTGTACTGTATATATAGCGCTTTATATTTGTCTATTTATCTTTATATATGTTTTTTTTAAAAATATATTTATCAAGAAGCTTAAAAATGATAAGAAGTCACTGGAGAATAAGTTAGAACAATTTATCGAGAAGGAAGCATCGAAATCTTCATGTGTTAAAATCCAAGTTGTGGAGAAAGGAACAAATATAGATCCTGTGGATATCACAATTCAAAACGACTCCAATCCAGTTGGAGAAAAGACATATAAGGATGTTGGAGTACAAACGATGGAAGTTACAGGTGGACTTACTAATAGAAATGCAGCTATCAACAATTCAGTGCAGGAAGAAGATGATGTTTATGTTTGTAGCATCGAACAGGTACTTCCACGTTGGCTTGTGTCTAGCACGTGGAAGTCATCTAGTGCGTCTTAGGACTTGTTTGCACACTTTTTCACCCTCCAATTGAGCTGATATAACTGATAAAACAACAATGAAGAAGCGGCTAATTAAAGGAGAAAAACCCCAAATTGTCACAGGCTAGACCCCTCTTCGTTTGGGCTGGTGCTTGCCAACCTTAGGGGGGAGTCCCTAGGGTACTTTGCTGCTATCTGGAAGTCTAATTTTCTGCAGAAAGTGACAAAAAACAACAACTGATATGTCTTGGATAGTGTGTTAAAATGCCCATGACGCGGGGAAAAAATAGTTTTGTAGCTTGGAGGGATTCTGCAGGGTTAGCGCAAGAGAAGATAGAAGAAAAACGAAGAGAAACTACTCAAAAGATAGACTAATATCACAATGAATAGCATGAACTACTAATCTAATTGCAAAAATTAAACAAGTACCAACAAGAAGGAAGGTTTGGAAACAAACACAAAACTTCTTTATTATAGGCTTGCCAAAGGGTTGATTGTGCCACAATCAACAAGTTCACAACCGATACAATGATCACCCTTGCTCAAAGAGAGAGTAGCTAGACTAGAGAGAATGAAAGAGGAGAGAGAAGAAAAGAGTATGCTGCTGCCGCAAAAATCCGATCGTAATAATGTAGACCAACCTCCATATAGTGACGAGGGCACAAATTCCACAGAAGAGAGAGTCTAGCGCATGGGTAGTGGAATAGGGAAGTATATGCACATGAGGATGGATGAAAGAGTGAGGAAGCATGTGCATGGGGTAAGCTAGAGTGGAAGATTGAGTTAACTCCACGTGGGAAGGTGAAATATAGAGTAAGGTGTGGTAAATGGGAGAGAGAAGAAGGGATTGCGCACTAGCTTGTTTAGAGGATGCACATGGGAGGCTAGGAGTGGAGAGTAAGTAAGTGCATGGAGGCGAGGAGTGTGGGAAATAGGAAGAAATACGTAGGGAAAACACATGCCAAGCAAGAGGAGGAATTAAGTGAATGATGGGAATGAGTGCATGCATGGGAGTTAGCGTACGTAGACGGAAAGGAATGAGTATGGTAGACATGTGTAAAACGAGTGAGGTAGAATGTATAGGGAAGAGTAAAGGGAGGTAACACATGTGAAGTGAGAAGGTGAGGTTGAGTGGGAGATAATGTAGGCATCATATGAGGGACCTACGCACAAGTGGCGTGAGGGAGATGGTGATGTGGGGGTGTGTCGCATGGTTCAAAAGGAGTGATACGCTATATTAAGGATGGGTAAGTTACACTATATCATGCACTTTATTAAAAGGGGAATTGTTATTGCACAATTTGTACTTGCCCAAAGCCCAAGGCAGATGGATTCAAGATTGGCGTGACAGGGAGTGATCTATCACTGTCACCTTAATAGGAAACCCTTTTTGTTTAGGAGTATGTCACAGTACCCCAGGGGAGACGTCCCCAGTGACCTAAGCATTTGAGAAGGCTAAGGTAAAAGGTACAAGAAAGTCCCCTCCCCTCTCACAGGTCACTCAAGTCAAAGGTTCTTTGTGTCTTATAGAGATGAAGCAAAAAGGTAAATAAGGTGTACCTGCCCAGAACAAGACAACAAATAGAAAAAAGTGGCAACTTCCAAGTACCAAATGATGTTAGGGCTTCATAAGACCATGAACCTTTAAAAAATAAGTAAGCTGATATAAAATTGCAGCAAAGTAATTATTTACAACAGCAGTAAGTATTTTGTAACAGCCAAAATAATTATCCCTTGAATTTGCTTGAAAAAGACAAGGAAATATAGATTTAAATTCGCAAAATGATAACTACTTGTTAGAAGCAAAATTGGCATTGTCTAATAAGCTTTTAATGTCACTTTTGAGATAAATTTGCTGCTGTTAGATGGATGTAGCAATCTTTTGCAACAACATCAAGTTAGTCAATGAATTAAGCTAGTTTAAGGTTAGTAGAAGTTAGTAAATGTTTCAAGGAAGATGGTTTGAGAGTTGTTTTGATCAATCGATCACTATAGTAAGTGGACTAGTGCCTTTATAGGGTAATGGAGTCTATAGATGACAGTTTTCTCTTGGAAGAAATGACACAATGATTATATTTACCTAAGGATAAGAGATGGATGGAAGAGGTGTTGGTTCTTCAAGGCCTCAAACACCCAAACCCTAAGGATAAACTTGCTAGAGTGTAAGCAATTTTAGGCTCTAGCAAAATCTCCCTTCCTTAGACTATTGAAAGATACTTGAAGCAACAATTGACTAGATAATGACTTCTAAAGTGCTAGTATTTAGGGCTCTAGAAATTTACCTAGGTCAAAATCTTCTTAGCAAGGTCTAGCAAATGAAGACTAAAGAAGTAGTAAATTAAGTCCTTTACTCCTAGGGTTTGTTAAGCAAGCAATTTCATAATCTTTAACATGAATAAGCAATTTCATAGGGTAATGGAGTCTATAGATGATGGTTTTCTCTTGGAAGAAATGACACAATGATTATATTTACTTAAGGATAAGAGATGTATGGAAGAGGTGTTGGCTCTTCAAGGCCTCAAGCATCCAAACCCTAAGGATAAATTTGCTAGAGTGTAAGCAATTTTAGGCTCTAGCAAAATCTCCCTTCCTCAGACTATTGAAAGATACTTGAAGCAACAATTGACTAGATAATGACTTTTAAAGTGCTAGTATTTAGGGCTCTAGAAGTTTACCTAGGTCAAAATCTTCTTAGCAAGGTCTAGCAAATGAAGAGTAAAGAAGTAGCAAATTAAGTCCTTTATTCCTAGGGTTTGTTAAGCAAGCAATTTCATAATCTTTAACATGAATAAGCAAATTTACCATAAACCATTCAAATTAAATGAAGAATTGCAGATTTAATTACTTCACCAAGACAAATCAAGCCATAAAACCCTAGAATGCCAAGTAACTTCACCAAGAAATGATCCAAGTTGCAAAATTTAGCCTCCAAGAGAAAGTGCGCCTAAAATTTCAGCCAATAAACTCCCAAAAGGGCACATATTTCAGATCACACTACTTGTAAGATTAGTGATGATGAAAAAACAAGTCTTTTCTCTCTATTTATACATTATCAATGACCTTTAATTAAAATTAGGTCATAAAAAGGTCGAACTGGCCAAATTACATCAAAATCCAGTTTTTTACATAAATGAAGGTAATTAAACCCTAAAATCAGCTCCAAGGGTGATGTCATGCCCTTCTAGGGTGATGTTGAGCCCCTAGGGTAGAACGTTAGGCTACGCATGCATAACGTTTGGCCTCCAAAGGCCCTGAATGCTACCACATGTGCCAACTAACACAAAACTACCCTCATAACTGCAAACCTTGACTGTGGATGACGTCTAGGGTCACAAAGGTGGCGTCATGGGCTCGCAAAAGTCAACGTCCAGGTGGAAAGACAAGATCCCCTTGGGTCTAGGTCTGCTGGAGTGTCCTTGGTGCAACACCCTTCTTTCTTCATGGTGCAAGTGTCTGGTGTCTCTCTGCCCCTGGTTGGGGTCACAACATCCATCTATGGGCTTTCAGCCCCATGGAGGTCCGAGCTAATCATTCCCCCATATGTACCTGTTCATCGGAAAAGGTCCTGCAACAACAACGAGTACGCCCTCCAGGGGTTCATAAGTCACAGGGGTGATAGCAATGTCAATCACATCTAATAATCAAATTACCCAAACATGTGCATCAAACCCCCCTTTACCTAGACAAATGCTCAAAGATGTTATGCAGTTTAACAAGTCAGGTTTGGAGAAGGTCTCAGGATGTCCTATCGGGCTAATCCTCCTTAAGTTTGGGGTGTTTCCCAGGTGAGAATCAATCTAGGTCATGTAAGTGTGTGTGAAGTGGCGTGTGGGAAATGTTTGGGCAGAGGGTGCAGTGATAACAGGGGAATATAGATCTTACCTATGAGTTCCTTTGTAGAGGGCGAGCTGCACCTGATCATGGATGCCACTGTTTCCTATCCCACTCAATGCCTTTTATTCTTAGCTTTTGGTCTTTTTCTTTCATGCTTCAAGGGAAGAGCTGGGGACACTGTCCTGGCTTGGTGACTAGAGGTGACAGCGTTACCCACAAGCATTTCATGGAGATGATAAGGCTGGCTCGTGATGAGACCCCCTTTCTCTTGGCTATGCCACCAAGAGCCACTACCCTGGTTTGGT
>SNQJ01S0187550.1:0-14004 GCA_010110895.2 Picea sitchensis | reverse complement strand
TCAGCATGAACCCATGCGACATCTTTAGCTTTTGGGGCCATTGTAAATTTGTAAATGCAAACTCAAAGGCTAAAGCAAAGGTGCAATTTGCACAATGCAAGCAATCTGAAAATGCAAAGAAGGAACCTTGTCTTAGACTCTTAATAAGTTTCAAACATTCAACAATCAAGATTCAAGATGGAAAAAAAAGAGTGGAAAATTTTCAACATACCTCTAGAGCCTAATCCAACTCCTCCAAACTTGAAGATGAACTATAGCCTCCTAGTTGAGATGCCAAATTCACCACAAACTGCCCAAAACACTTGCCCAATAAGCTCCTTAATGATGCTCTTCAAGAATCAATGCTGCTCCAAAACCCAAATGCTCCCAAATGCTCCCAAATGATGAATGAGAGAGTTGCGAGGCACTTAGAGGGGAGTGATAGAGATATATAGGCTAGAGTTAGGGTTTAGAGGGAACTAGGGTATTGGTTTAGCAAAAATAGAGAGGGTTTTGAAGTCCGTGGGCCCGCTTAAGTAAGACTGGACCAAACCGGCCAGTTTATGACGGAACTGATCAGTTTGGGCCGGTTCGGTACCAAACCGACCGATTTCGTCATAAACCGGCCAGTCGGTTTGGTGACCAGTTCGATGTCCGGTTCCGGTTTTAAAAACTATCTCTGCAATAAGCTCGGATCTGCTGCATGCAAGAAATATATGTTGCATGCACTCCAGAATACGTTGCCAAGATAAATCCACGCTATATCTCTGATCTAAATCTGCCTGAACCTGTAAATGAAGAAAATCCTTAAGGAATGATCCAACCCTATACTCTGAAGCCTGATGAAGAATCTGGGTGATTCTTCTGATGAACTAGGGTGTGTCTTTCAACACTGAAATATATCAATGGTGGTGGTTTCCTCCAAAAATCCTCAAAACATGAAGAAAGTCACCCGACTTCTCTTTTGAGGTTTAATTCTCAACTCAACTCATGAATAATGGTGAATTAGATCGACTTTTCTCTTTTATACTCCCCTCATCTAATTTCCCATTCATTTTATTAATTAAGTGACTTTTCCCTGAATTTTGACTTAATAATCACATAAGTCACTTAAAACGCCTTTTTGCTTCTAATTTCACATTCACTTTGATTAATTAAGTGACTTTTCCTAAGTTTTATCTTAATAATTATTCAAGTCATTTATAAATCCTTTTTCTCCTTTTTCTCATCTAATTCTACGTGCACTTTAATTAATTAAGTGACTTTTCCTAAGTTTTATCTTTAATTATTTTTTTAAATCATTTAATCACCCTTTTCTACTTTATTACTTAATGTCACTTTCAACTTAGGCTTTTCTGGTAAATGACACTAAATAATTATTTTATTCCCTTTTTCTCCCGACTATAGCCTACCAGAATCAATATAGGCTACTCAATCGCTCCTTTTGGAGTCATCATTGAGAAAGAGACATTACATATTTAGGGTAGAATTCCATCGTGTAGCCACTTTAGAACAAGGAGAAATGGATTAACCACAATAAAATCAGATTAGTAGAGGGGCATTAAGTGCTAATATCAAAGCATCTTAGGAATCACCAATTGTTTTCACTTAGGAATGAGTCACAGCTTCTTATGGTACTTTAATTTGTGAGAAGTTCATATTAAAGCGGGGATAAGTATATCTATATCAAAGATCAAAGGTTTAAAGGGCCATTAAAAGGAAATAAGAAAGTAGTAAAGGAGATAGTAAAGCAGTATTTTCCGAGATGAAAAAGAAAGTCCAGCTAACCTGTTGTATGTCTGTTGTTTTGTGATGTAGATCCGATTTGCGAGTAGTGATCTGGAACTGCATTCAAAGTATGTTCCTGGTGGTTCGGAGACTATTTTCGATGTTGATCAGAGGTTAGCTCAGAGGACACAAGTTGTTCCACCTTTGCAGGAAGATAGGTTCTTATGCAGTTTCCTTCATATCTTTGCAGGTTAGTGCAGTTTTATTTTTAATGAGAGTCTCTTCTCAGTTTTGTTAACAGTTGGTTTATGAGATATTGGATATGTTTGGCGTTTATATTAATATCTTAAAGCTCTTTTCCATGGAACTGCGTTGTTTGCTCAACAGGTGGATATGGAGCAGGTTACTATAGCTACAAGGTAGTCCATTTTCTTAGTTGCTCATATTTCATTCGAAAGCTTTATGCATGTCGAGTTGTATTAGTGATAATTTTGCTCCTATCAATTGGAAAGAGCTAAAGATCGATTAGCACAGTTGTATTCTCACTCGATTCCTCCTGAAAATCAAGTTCAATTGTGTTTTGTGTTTGGAAGTTTTCTTCATATGATTGGTTTGTTGATCCATTGAAATTTATTCATTTACATTTTTATTTCAGGTTTGATTCTGTTTTGTGATTCTTGTAGACATAAGTATATAATAAGTGGCTAGAAGTTTTCTTCTTATTTCTAGCATTTGGAAAAACGGTTTTGTAGACTTCTTTCATTTCCAGCATATGTACATAGAGTTCTGCTTTTGGATTTCCTTGGTTAGGTTCTGTTATCACTTGGAAATACCTTCGCTGAAAGGACACAAAATTGTCTGGATAACTTAAGGCAAACTGCCAATGTCACCTTACACGATCCCACTCACTATATGTTAGTGCTTTGCTAACTTCAGAGGGGGTTCCCTAGATGATTCAAGGCTTTGGTTATGAATTCTTGGGGGAATGTAACATCTCAAATCTACAGTAAAAGTTTGTTATCTGCACTAAAATGCTTAGAATTCTGCAAATTATTTTTCAAATCAGCAAGTTTAAACTTTGAATTCATGATTATAGATGCTAAAACAAGTCAGAAAATTCATAAATTTGCTATAATCTCTCCTTGTTTCTGCAATAAAACTTGCAGAATGGTTAACTAAATTGACCTAAAATGCAAGGAAAACACTTTAAATCAATATCTTACAATTGAAGCAAAGTACTTTTCTCACAAATCTGCAACAAGGATATTCAATGTATTTTGCCTTAAAATTCTTAGAGAATCAGCTATATTTATGATCACTAGTGCCTTGTGTAGAAATTTTGAGAATTGGGCAATTGATGCAATTCAGAAATTTCACCTCATTTACAGCACAAAATTAACGGATGATGGTATAATTGACTACATGAAGGAAAGAGACAAGTCTGAAGATGGTCTCGATGTGAAAAGGATGGGCCTTGAGCTCTGCTTGAATGATGGATTGAGGGACTGCTTGTTTGCAACGAATGATGCACTGCGACATAAGGGTCTACACTGTCCTTCCTAGCCCAATGAGTGCAAGGCAAACTAGGACCCAGACTTCTGAACCATAAAGGAAAATGGGTCTGATGTTTGTGTCCAAGAGGTGTATATTGGATGTGATATACTAGAAATAGCTTTGGATGATTTGTCTCTCAAGTAGGGAAAGTGACCCATCTTGCTTATTACACTGAGGATGTAAAGCATGTCTCACATTGAACCAAGGTCTTGAGAATTGTGCCCCCAAATATGTATAGGTCGTGGTGATCTTGATCTCTTCACCTCAAAATTGAAAGTGGTAGTTAGAGAGGGCTCGCTATAATGCATTGAAGGTCATAACTTTGGTCTTACTTAGGTTAACTATCAATTGTTGAAGATCTCAAAAATTGGATTGGGCATCAACCTATCTATACGGTCTCCTTAGCAAGGAGGTTAAGATGATCACATCATCGACAAATAGAAGTAAATAGATCAATACATGGTGTATACGATGACCATTCTTGTCCTGTATGTGTTGCCTAAAAAATATTCTAACTCATCAATGTAGATCCTAGTTGGAGAGAGAGGGCACTTTTGCCTGACCTCAGTCACTCTCCTCATGAAGTGAAAGGGTCCATGTGCTATGTGAAGAAGACCAAGAATTGACTCGTAGAGTCTCATGATAGAAGCTAGAAGGGTCTTTGAAATGCCAATGCCACGTAACCCCTGGAACAAGGCCTCTCTTTGGATCGAGTCAAATGCTTTTTGAAAGTCCACAAAATAACATAACATGTTCGAATAGTGATGACATGCCTTCTCAATATTGCACAAAGAAGGAAGATGCGATCACTGGTAGATACCTTGAGGGGAAACTTGCCTATCCTCTGGCATTAAGATGTCTCTACTCTAGCATGTTTGAGAGCCCGAAATGGACCATAGCATAAAAATAGGAGGTGTGTCCAATCATGATGGTCCTATAATTGCTTGTATTTAAACTATCTCCCGATTTGAATATCGAGTGGATGATCTAGTGGAAGAATGTGGTAGGGAAACCAAAACAAATAACATGATTAAATAAATCGACAATGTGGAAGTCTTGAGAATGAATACCATGTTTGAGGAACTTGGCCTGAAAGCATTTATTTTCAACGAGCCAACTAATGCTCATAACTTGACAGGTCTCTTGATGTCACCATGACAAAATATACGACAAGGGGAGGTGGAAGTGGTGATGTGGAGTGGACTTTGCCTAGGAATACCATAAAGGGAAGCAATGTTGGAAATAACACTGATATATTGACAACATCAAGATATGCACCACGATTCTTTCAACGTGTTGATTCTATTACCTTAATAGATTTTTTGAGAGTTTTGAATATATCACGATATATTGAAAATATTGTGAGATGATGGGAAATATTAGTTGAGTAAGGAATTTTTTTTTTTTGTATTTTTTTGCTCACTTTGAAGAGGAAAAGTATGGGATTGAGAACAAAAGGGTTACCTCATTGTCATCTTTTCCTATAAAAGGGCTAGAGGGAGGGAGTTGTTTTAGATGTTTAAAAAATTGAACACACACACACACATCTACTCTTTTTTTTTAAAATTTGGTGATAAGTTTCTTTTCGGACCCTTGGCAATATATTCATCGGCATGATGTTTGCAACATTGAGTATGATACAACATGGATTGGGAATTTATGTCAGGTGGGAGAACAACTTTTCTAGGGAAAAGGGTGTGCCAAAAGGTTTTAGTTGCATGGAGGAGGGATTGAAGAAGCTTGTTTTTGTTGATGGAAAAGAACTACTGCTTTCTGTGATAGAGGATAAATTGCTGAAAGAAGAGCGATTGTAAGTGAATATTTCTTTGCACTAATGGATCACCGATCTTGAAACCAAAAATGCCATTTTAAGTGGACATGCTAAGTGAATATGAAAGTGACGTATCCCACCTTAACTTGGTCCATAGTTATCAAAACTGGACCGGTCATCGAATTTGTTGACCCCAAAATTTGAACTGGACGAGAATTGGAAAAAAATGGACCAAAAAACTAGTGGAACAAAAAATACATAAAATATTCAAATTTTGAAAAAAAACCCATATATATTCATGTGCATCCATATGAATCCAAACCATTATACATAAATATGCAAATTTTTGTCATGGATATAACAAGTAAGGGTGCATATAACCAAAATAACACTGAGTGCAATACATCTATGAACCGATATGCATTAACAAAGAGGCTCTAAATGGCCTCTAGAGTCCAAAAATAAGCATAATACTAATGAATAACTATAGTCTAGACTCTAAACTCTACAATTTGATAATACGGTAGAATCATCAAAATCCTCATGCTCAGCATGACTAGAATCTAAAATGGGATTCTGGCTTGATTCCCCTGGCCTTGAAGTTAGTGGTACCCATCCAATGTTCAGATCCTCGGGCAGTGGAAGTGGTTCCAAATCCATCGAAAAACGGTCTTCATTGTCAATTGTTGGTGCTCGACTCTCCACAACCCACTCTGACGACAGATGAAAGTCATCCGAGACTATGCTGCTTGATTCAAGGGTCCTTTTCAATAACTTTTTGTGCCTCAACCTAAGGTTGAACTGAACATAAACCATATCATTCAACCATTTTTGTTCCAAATGGTTTTGCACTTTAAGTAATTTACTTTTATTTTTTTTAAAATGAGTTTTGGTGGTCCCTAGTCTCTCCATATGGAGCCATACAAAACCGAACTTTTTCGGTATGAAATCCCTAATCGAAACGGTATAGCCTTGGAACCGGTCGAACCAACCTGTTTTTCCAGGTCAGGTTTGATTTTGATAACACTACCTTAGCCCTTTCTCCAACTTGTTAGCATGGACGACTAGGCATGCACAGTTGGCACTCAACACTGAAAGCTTGGAATTGTGGGAGAGGTGGGATTCAAACTGTTGATAGTAGAAAACCTTCAATAGATAATCAACTTATTTAGGAGAACGAGCGCTTTCACCTTATTATTTAGAGAGCACTCTTACCTTCTCTTGCCACCTAAATTTGTCTCGAAAAAAGAGGGATCAGTGTCTCCTCTCCATTCAAGGAGGCATTCTAGAGGCAAGGAATGTAGTGGGATCACGGGAAAGAGTGAAACAAAGGGGGATCATGAGAATGTATTTGGAGGAGTTTACACTCATTATCATACCAATGGTTTATGGAACAAAGGCCAGATTTGAGGAAGTGGGACGCGTGCCTAATGGTGTGAGGGTGAGAGTCAAGGGAAACCTCCCGGATGGCCTCTGAGTGAAGCTCATACTTGGCTGTAGCCATCTTGAGGGACAAGATGCAGGGAAGGGGTGGATCTATTTGTGAAGGAAGGAAGTATAAATTGTTAAAATCCGTTACTCCAACACCTAGGTATCTTGTTATCTAGTGATTTTCTTACTGCAAATCAAGTTAGCAGCTCACAAAACAAAAATACATTGCCGGAATATTCAAGTCAAATAAAGATAGCGGAAGCAATACTAGAAACCAAATCATGCACACATAAACACCAATATTTTTGGGTAGATACTAGATACCCTTGGAAAAACCTTGCAGAGAAAACCAATATTGAGATGATTTTATTAGAATAAAATCAGGGTTCGCGTAACAGGGATAATGGCCCATTGAGAGAATTACTACTACAGACAAACCCGACAAAGTCTTCTTTGCTGTATGACCCATATCTGGCACATTTTTCAAGGTGTACGCCCGACAAAGTCTTTGCTGCAAGGACCTATATCCTGGCACATTTTCTGGCTGCGTACGCCGCCTTTCCTTATTAAAACGCGTGATAATGCCATCTCGGCTCTCCATTGAAACCCACTTTACGACCTCGTGACTGCACGCACAAACTTTGGTGTGTCTTGAGTCTCTTTCTTGGTAACTTGCCTCATTGAAACCTGTTCTTAAGGGTTAGTTCTCGCTCTCTTCCTTTGACCTAATCTCTAGATGCCAAAGTTCCTTCACCACCTATCCAATATCTCCTTGAATCAAAAGTGTGTTTCTACTTCACCCTAGCCTTGGTTTTTATAATATTGAGTTATATCTAACCCTAATCTCCAAAGTGACTGATTTATTGAGATTACTTCTCACTTCAATTAAGATTAATGGGACAGATTAGCTAATTACTTTAGCATTTCCTAAATAACTCCAACTTAATTGACAAAACACTTTACTTCTCATAATTCATTTTAATTCACAGCTAGTGCCCCAAGGTAGAAGGATTTGACGACTTCCAATTTTGTCTAGACATTTTAGAATGGTGTGGAAACACTCTGTCCGATACATGATGCTACAAAACATCAACATAAATGTTGACAAATCCCTCATCACAATGTTTAGTAGTATGAGGGGTGTAAGAATAAGATGTGGTAAGGGGAGGGGAGAGGTGGTGCAGTGGGGTGACCAATGAGGGAAAAGGAAATGAGGGCATGACTTGCAAGGGGGAGGTGGTGGAGACCTCAAGGTGTTGGATTTGGGGGTGGTGACACTTGGTTTGCTATGACATAATCGACCACAATAGCACCATCATCACGGGGGAAGCATGTGAAGCTACCTGAGTCGAGAAAGCATGTGAGACCATTCTGAAGGAGGAGGTTGTGAGATTTATCAAGTTAGAAAAAGTGTCTCCTATACACCTAGTGTGGTCCCAAACCATCATTTGAAATCATGTGGAGACCTACTAAGACCGGGTCGATTAGCTGAAGATGAAGGGGCACCTTGGATCTCTCATGGATCGGTGTTTGTAAAGACCTGGTGTGGGTATTGAACTGGAACAAACTGGATAGCCATAAAACATTAATAAAATATGAATAGTAAACATAAAGATTCTTTTGAGTTGACTGTTAGATCTACTTGCATTTCAAACCTTACATCTATTATCAGGGAAAGGAGGGAAGAAGGTAATGTTAGCACTGAAATATTGGGACCCTATAAATTTAGAAGAATACTCTGGATATCTATTTTTTAATTTTCCTTTCTTAAAGTCTATGAATTATATGGATTTCATATAAAAGATTTTAAGGGAGTCTCGTTTCGTACAATGAGCTAAAGACATGGTTGTTACTGAAGATGTTGTTTAGTTCAAACCATAGAAGATAAAAATATGCCAACTGTGTGTGTGTGTGTGGGTGAGGCAAGGACAACATTCTGGTCAGACAGATTTCTCTAATAGGATGCATACATACCAAAGTTACCAGAACCGGACCAGTCATTGAGCCGGTCGACCTAAAAAACCGGAACCGGGAAAAAACTGGTCTCTAAAAATACATAAAATATTCAAATTTTGAAAAACAAATCATATTCATGTGTATCCATGTGAATCCAAACCATTATACACAAATTTGCAAAGTTTTTAAAAAAACCCTAAATTTAAAAAAAAATGTGAATCCCTACCCTAAATTTAAAAAAAAATCTAAATCCCCCCTACTTTTCCACCCACGGGTCATCTTCATGGAACTAGCCGGTTCAGGCAAAAAAACCAGGTTCGTACGGAATCGGCCAGTTCCTTGAATGAACTGACTGGTTCCGTATGGAACCGGTCAGGGGCGGTTTGATGGAGCGGTTCGGACCGGTGGAGGCTCAGAACTGGTTGGACCAGCCGGTTTTACCAGTTCCGGTTCGGTTCTTGTAACATTGATACATACTCAACAGTCTCGACATATAATACCAATTGAACGGTTATTAACTTTGTGTAATGAATGATTGAGAAAATATAATGTAGGTCCTGTCAGGATATACTAGCTAGTTGCCATTTGGCTGGCAGCCAAATATTCTAAGAAATATCAAGAAGAGAGAAATTTATATATAGCTGTGGGAGAGGTAGTTGTCGATCAGATTTGCTCTAGCTGTGAAGGATCTGAGTCAGATCTGAAGTTGGAATTGCACATGTTCGTGTTTATGGTGTATGCATTTGTATATGTTAAAGTTGTGAGTATTTATGTGTGATTCAGCCATCCTAGGCACTATAAAATAACCTATAGTAAGATATGCGGGCACAATATTTTCGAGTACAAATATAATTAGCTCTTTCATACCAAGGCAACAAAATGATCTTTCTATACAATTATTATTTTATTGAGATATCCCCTAAGAAGTACAAGAAATGTAGAATATTAGGTCAATTACAAATATCTTGGCAAAAACGCTTTAGGTTTTTGAGCATTTTCCATGTACCTTGTACCTCTTCTTTTAGTTAGCTATTTGGACCTTTATCTGCTTTGGATATCGTAGCTATAGGAACTTCTTTCAAACTCCCACTATGCATGTATCTTTTTTGAGTCTCATTGACTTAATTGTTGTTGTCATTTGTCGGACATTAATAAACTTAAGATATCTCTACTTATCTACATTACGATCTTTGAGAGGGAAATATCTTAAGAAGGGTAGAATAATCATGTATCTAGCCAATAGTTGAATAAAGATAATAATAGGTAAATAAAAAAATGACTATTTCATGTTATTACTTTTATTACTTGGTAGAAGTCGTTGACTTGACATGAAGTGCAAATACTGTGACATGAATATCATCATTCATATATCTTACTTGGGCGTTGTTCTTAAATAGGTTTATATTCAATTGTTCATTGGATAGTATTTTTTCAAATGCACTTGCTCTTTAATTTAATACTGGAATTTCAATCTCTAGAGCAAGCTGACTTGTTTCAAATTTGCTACAGTGGGCTGAGGTTCTATCTGCAGATGCATTCTCAGCATTTGAAGATGCTGGACTGGAAAACGAGAAGGTATTGGTTTTATCATGAATAGATGGTCTGTTATTCCTGGAATATGGTATTATATTATCACCATAGGTTTTGAATCTTCTAAAAGGGGGTGTGACAAGTAACATTTTGTGATGTGTACAGAAAAATATCTGTTAATTTTGGAGCATCAAGGTTATTGAATGGATTTTCCTGATTAATATTAATGTTAAAGCTTCAGATTATATATTCAACAATTATGATGAGTGGACATATTACTTCTAAAATTTTAATATATGTAATTGAACTGCGTCCTTGTGATATTTTGCCAATGCAAATCAAATTAGACTACACGAAAATTGAACAAAATAAATTATGGTTAGCCTTGTAGGGAAATAAGTGTTGAGCAATTACAATGAATGTGCTTGATGAATAATTGCCACGAACATGTTGATCAATTAATTTTCTGAGTCTATTCTTATGTTGTTCTGTCCACTTGTTTGAGGATGTCTGCAGCCAGTGAATGATTTTCTGTAATTAACATAGCAGTTTATCACTGGAGCATTCATGGAAAAGGGGACCAGCCCTTAATATCATAAAGTATTAAACATCATTTGATAAAAGGAGTGGTATACTTGATGATGAATATGCAGTCAATAAGATTGCCATATATAGTATACAAGAGACACAACTATTGCTAAAGGACACAACCCTACTGTTGAGATTTGTGTACATTGGGAAGTGTTCCCCTTGTGTTTGTGAGCTTCTAAACACATGTGGGAAGTACTATGTACTTTGTGCGTTGTACTTTATGTCTAATTTCACTTTGACTTAGGAGATTTAAGTCAAAAGTGAAATTTGGTCATTTTAGCCTAAATGACTATTAATTCACTTTGTGGGTGAATTAGGAGACATAAAGTGAACTTAGGGAACTTAACCTAAAGTGGGTTTTTGAGCGAGATTATTATGGGATGATCTCAACCTTAGATTGGAGATGAGATGGGATGATCTCATCCATCCAATATTTAGGTTTCCTTATGGAGGTTCAAGAGGGGCGCAAAGGGCAAGGAGAAGCTCATTCACTCTTATGTTCACTTGGAGAGTTTGAGAGAGAGCATTGAGGAGAGGATGGTGGCTATGGTTGAGGAAAGCTTGGGCACCCCCATTCATGGAGGTAGCCAGGAGGCTTAGACCCTCATTTATTTGTGGGAGTTGATCTTGCTTGGAGGAGGGTGCACTTAAGGAGGAGGGCACACTTATAGCAGGGAGGTCTTGCAGTGGTCAGATTGCTTTGAGGACAGTTTCAGTGGAGAGGTATCTCACATATTCAGAGTTGTGTGCAAGGGTGTCTCCATCAGAGTATCCAAGAGCAAGGGCGCTTCATTTAAGTGGATTGGGCAACTTGTGAGGAGGGCCCACCATGCTAGGGCGCATCTCTATCTCTTGGACTTGTGTTGCAGCTTGAGACGAGTTGCTATTGTATCAGGTTCATTTGTTTCATGTACTTGTTGTATTCCACCTTCTATTCTACACATATATACACTCATATTCCAAACTGGTTTTCCTCGGGGGGTTTTTATCCAGGGTCATGTTGACCAAAAATCCCTGTGTTCATTTTCATGTATGCTAGTGTTTAGAACAACATTATTTCAGCGGTAAAGATCTTTAGGTGTGTTACATATTTTATGGTATGCATGTGCTAACATCTTGGTGACAAAATCTACATGCTAGAGCACCTAAAAGGCCTATGTAACCGTAACAAAACACCTATGAAGTTCCTGAACAGTTGGCTGTTATAAAACAACAACAAACCCTTGTTTGACAATTGAAACTTAGAGTGAACTTGAGGTCAAAGACAGACCTAGTTGGCAGCTTTTTAGGACCTGGAAAATCTTCATGGTATCAGAGCTTGGTGGCTGATTTTTGCTGAGTTTTGGACAACATTTTGTGGACAGTCCTAGACATCTTTTTGGCAGATTTTGTGGACAACCGTTCACAGTGTTTAGTGGCAGCTTGTTGACAGAATTTTTGTGGAGAGTTGTAGGACAGTCAGTGGAAATTTTGTGAGCCTCTTTTCACACCTATATTGCTAGGAGTGAGGTCGTTGTTCGTTTGCCTCTTTTCACACCTGTGTTGACAGGAGTGAGGCAACGTTCCTTTGCAGTTGTAGCATCAGTTTGAGTACAGTCGACAGTGATGCCAGCATCTCAGATGCGTGTGGAGGATAGGCTAGCTGGAGCTAGCAACTGGTCTCCTTGGAAGGCTAGGATCGTCTTTGTCTTAGAGGACCTCGAACTATGGGATATAGTTGAGGCGCCTGTTGTTGTTCCTCCTGCTACTGCTCCTGTCTTGTTAGCAAAGTTCAGGAAGAGGAACAACAAGGCAAAGAGGACAATGTGTGATGCAGTGAGGGATCACATCATTCCCCACTTGACTGGGAAAGACTATGCATTTGAGATGTGGGCATCTCTATGCAAGCTTTATGAGAGTTGTAACCAGAACCGGAAGATGGTTCTGTTTGATCGACTCAGGGGCATTCACATTCTCAAGAATGAGTCGATTACTTCTTACCTTAGCCGATACACCCAGATCAGAGACGAGCTTGCAGTTGTTGGAGAGGTAGTGGACCCAGACTTTATGGTGAGGATAGCCTTAAACAATTTCACCAAACCATGGGGTCCATTTGTTCGTGGCATTGTTGCCAGAGAGATCATGCCCACTTGGGAGAGACTGTGGGATGATTTCGTTCAGGAGAAGACTAGACTTACATCAGAGACTTCTGGACAACAACAAACATTGCAGGGTGATGAGGATCTTTCTCTTTGGAAAAAGGGGAAAAAGAAGACCGGCAAGGGAGGTCGACAGGGTCCTGAGTTTGCGGCCCTGCCACAGGGAGAGAGCAGTAGTGGGAAGAAGAGAGATATGAGCAAAGTGATGAGTTTGGGTTTAAACAAGAGTGTTGCTGATCCAAACCTATACTATTACATTGTTGGTGACGAGACCCTGATTTTGATGACTTATTCAGGAAGCCATGTTGTTGGATATAAGAAAGCCTTGACTTCTGATTTCGAGATAAAGGATCTTGGTATGATGCACTACTTCTTGGTACAAGAAGTATGACAGAGGACCAATGAGACTTTTCCTAAGTCAAAGAAAATACACAGTGGGGATATTAAAGAAGTTCAGTATCACAGAATGCAAATCCATGACTACATCGATGGTCATGGATTTGACGAAAAATAAATGATGATGATTTAGACAAGATTGATCCACATGTGTACCAAGTTCCAACAACTGCTTGGATCATTGATGTATCTGGTTAACACCCGACCTATTATATGCTATGCAATGAATGTTCTTAGTCAATCCATGAGTCAACCGAGACAGACTCACTGGATAGTAGTAAAGCATGTATTGAGATATACACGAGGCACAGTTGGATATGACCTAAGATATGCCTCCAGTGTGAACTTGAGTTTGCAGGGATATGCCAATACAGATTGAGCAAAGAGTACAGTGGACCGAAAGAACACATTTGGTTGTTGTTTTATCTGGGAGTTTGCCATGAAGAGTACTATGGCATTTGAGCATGGTCAAAATCTTTTAAAGGATTGCCCTTACAATCCTGTGTGTTGAAGACTCTATACAGTTATGAATGATTCAATATCTCTTGTCAAGGAAGGCAGACTACAAGAATATTCTTCTACATATTGTGTATAATATTGTCAAACCCTTTTGACATCTGTAGTTATGGGATTGTCCAAAATTTGTTCAGAGACAGTTATGAAGGATATCTAGAACAAATGTTCTAAAAAGAAAAGTCCCAGTTAAAGGGAGAAAATTAAATAACCTTGAACAACAGAGTAGGCACACTTATGACAACAACTGAGGTTGATATAAGAGGCGGTTCTATGGTGGATCTGTTGAAATAATGTAACTGCGAAGAGCATTCTTATTATTTTGTTATTAGATTAAATCCCCATTGTGGATTAATCATGTCATTATTATTATTTTTATTATTAGATTAATCCCCATTGAGGATTAATCAAGTCGGT
>SNQJ01S0187549.1:0-18455 GCA_010110895.2 Picea sitchensis | reverse complement strand
ACAAAACCCTGAATAATATATCACAAAATTCTGTGATATCACAAAATGCACAAGTTAACCTGAATATCAAAGCGGACCAAAATCACTTCATTGAATAATATTGAGCCTATTAATTAACGAATTTAAGTGGCAACATAATAGGGACGATTACGATATCATTTGAAACTATTAAAAGAACGTCAAGTGGCAATAGAATAGGGGCGATTACCATATCATTTGACACCATTAACTGAATTTCCAAAGACCGCACCAAATCAAGATTTAATTACCTGTGAAAACCAATTTCGGCTTGACCGTAGCTGCAATTGAATGGAATGGATGTCCCGCAGTTGTAGTTGATCGATCCATTTCGCACCGAAAATTAATTGGTGAGCAGAGTGCGGATTCCCTTCTCTTCAACTTTTCTTTATCCATAATTAAACTTATCAGCAAACAGACTCAGATGCATACAGACCTAAGAACACAACATTATCAGCATACAGACTCAGATGCAAAAAGAACTTATCAACATAACATTAACTAACAAAAATATATATTCCATTATTTGTTTAAATTCGACATCATGCCATAATTGATCAGAATAATCAACGGTTATCTTCGAAGTGCAGATATTGGATGCCGTCGTCGTTTGAAAATATGAGAGTTTATAATATATAATAGTTACAAATATTTAAATTAACAAATTATCGCGAGTTTTATAATATATAATACTTACACATCTTTAAATTAACAAATTATCGTGCGTAACATCCAAATGTGTTTTTATGATTGCAAGCGAGAACTATGTAACATTCAAAGATTAATTATCATTAAATGTGTATAATTCTAATGGATGTGTCTCACGGATAAAATGGTTGGCCTTGTTTGTTTTAAGGTTAAAAATAAAAGATTTTAAGATAAATATATTCAATTATTTTCAATTAAATATAGAATTGTGTTAGATGGCATGAGTTATATACATAGATTAATAAAATGTAAATGTGAGGGGTGGTAGGTGCTAGCTTGGCGTTTTGGAAGGTCAACAAACAATTAATTAAAGGTTTACATAGTCTCTTCAAGAGTATATTTGTATTTACATAGTCTTTACGAGGTTATACTCTTAGTAAAAGAAGCCAATAGTCTTTAAGAGGGTATACTCTTAGTAAAAGAAACCAATTCCTTCTTATACCCCAGATAGGGTGCCCACTCCATCTCATCGCCATGCCACAAAAAGTTCAGATCCTCGCGACACCCACCAATCGCCTCGATTGGCGTCTCAACGACACTCATTAACTCTTGATTTGCACGCGCCCGTCGCGAGAAGTCAGCAGCGGCTTTCAACATGAACTTTCTTGTGTGAAGTGAAGGGTCTCGGATCACGCTTAGCAACTTAAGTTGACGTCTTTTAGGGAAAATTGATGGTTTCCCTACAATGCGCTCTACTTTCGCGCTCTATTACTCACACTTTCGGCTTATTAGCCCTTCCCCTATCGTAGGTTATTCTCTCATGATTCTTCTCCACCATCACCACACTCAGTGACTGCCTCTCTTGGTTTCTCTCATGCCCAAAAGACAATTCAAGGCGACCAAGCTCGGCACGAGAGGTCGGATCCCCCACACTTGTCGCCCCTCTGGTTCTTGTTATGTCTTTCCTTTCCACTCTGTGATGGAAAATCGCATCTCTCACTCAGAGGCCAAAGAGGAAATCCAACCACCCTTCCAGTGACCTCCTCCTTCACCACCACCCATTTCCCCAACGGAGGCTCCAATTCTCTCCTTCCCCAAGTGTTCACTAATGCCTAGCGAGAAGTCATCAAAGACTTTATTGATATTAATAGGCCGAGAACGATAGGAGATAATGGAGGCTGGTTGGCTTCAGATTGATCGCGGAGAACCCAACAGTACAATGAGGGCGATCTGCTCACAGGCAATAATGGCTTTAGTAGTCGGATTAAATTGAGGCATTCATTCCCTTACAACTCTCTTAGTAAATAGTCTCTCATGGATTGTTATATTTTTGTTTTTTTGTTTTTTTTTTTTTTTTTTTTTTTTTTTTTTTTTTTTTTTTTTTTGGTATATTTACATGCCCAAAGTAGCTTATCTTAAGTCTAAACTCTGTAATTATGTTAGTCAGTAGCAGTCGCAGTATGATTTTATGGAACTTTTATACCCAGTGGTGGGGGTGGTTTCCTTCTATAGCAGCCTCAACACTAGTATCTATAACTTCTTTTGTAATTTCTACTCATGAAAGGTAATACAAATGGCTAGCTTACACACAAAAAAATGAAAACTTCTTATAACAAATTAGATTCTATCATAGTTCAAGCTCAAAGCAAATAGGTGGCCAACAAAGAATACTTTTGTTTTATCAAATTTAGCCAAAGCATAATCAACAAGATGACACTTTATCTATGAAAGTATTTTGCTTATGAGTATATGGAAATTAGGGAAGAAGAAGGGTGGATCCACCGTTCCTTAACAATCAATGTTACAATGGGGAGGGACACATATTAAGATCTTGTTTTATCAAATTTAGCGAGTATCAATCAACAAGGTTGATACTTTGGCTAACAAAGTATTTGCCCACAAGTCTAGGTGCATTAGAGGGAAAAGAAGTTGCACCCACCCAATTCCTTAACATTCCAATGTTAACAGTGGGATGGAGACTTATTAAGATATTGTTTTATCAAGTTTACTTAGAGTATAATCAACAAGCGATACTTTGGCTAACGAAGTATTTCCTTACAATTCTAAGCACATTAGGAAAAAGAAGGGTGGATCCCATACAATTCATAACACAATCCAATGTTACAATGGGAGGACACTTATTAAGATCTTGTTTTATCGAGTTTGGCGAGAGTATAATCAATGCATTGATAATTTGGCTAACAAAGTATTTGCTTACAAAGTCTAGATGGATTAGGGGAAAAGAAGTTACATCCCGTTAATTCATATGATCGATGTTAACGATGGGATGGACACTTATTAAGATCTTGTTTATCAAGTTTATTGAAATTATAATCAACAAAGTAGATGCTTTGGCTAACAAAGTATTTCCTTACAAGTCCAAGCACATTAGGGAAAAAGAAGGGTGGATCCCACCCAATTCCTTAACAATCAATGTTACGTGGGGAGGACTTATTAATATCTTGTTTTATCAAGTTTGGCGAGTATAATCAACACAACGATACTTTAAGCTAGCGAGTATTTTCTAACCTTACAAAGTCTAGGCGCATTAGGAAGAAAAGAATGGTGGATTGCACCCAATTCCTTAACAATCAGATATTTGTCGGAGGGACACTTATTAAGATCTTGTTTATCAAGTTTAACGAAAGTATAATCAACGTGTTGATACTTTGTCTAACAAAGTATTTGCTTACAAGTCTAGGAGCATTAGGAAAAATAGAAGGGTGGATCCACCCAATTCCTTAACTGAAATCCAATGTTACAATGGGAGGACACTTATTAAGTCATTTATAGCCACTTTATATCCACCTCTCAAACAACAATCGCCAAAATATATCATGTAAGGAGCCCAGATATTAAAGCATGGGCACTTCCTTTGTTTGCATGCTAGAAGTTAAGTCTCCTCGATCAATTGAACCATCTATTGAAGGATGTTTTGCAGTTATGGGATTATGAATAGTCGAGAGGAAGGTGTTCGCGGGGACGAAGTGTTGAAAATGGTTTAGCCACCCCTAGGAAGCATGAATTTAGAAAGATTCTTAGAAACCATGAGTGTAACATCCCGCTCTGGCACTCATAAAACATATTATTTGAGGACACTTGTCAGCAAGTGATCTGGACTTTTAGTGTTAAAACGACATACTTTCGATTATGATATTATTATGATAGATGACATGATGTATTACTATTATTATCTGAGTGCTATTATTTCGGTTATTTAGTGTCTTGAGTTTGTGACTGGGATCACGAAATATAATGAACCATGGACTCTGGATTGAGTCGGGGAGTGTGATATTTGAGTTGATTTATTTACCATGATATTTATTGATTTGATGATATATTTGTTGACATGTTGACATGAAGGTTGATGATGTAGGCTGACGAAAGCTAGACCAGACTCACATATGGGGTAAAGGGTCCACACATGATTTCGAGAGGTCGGTGCTTGGACAACATTATACGGCCTACCTTCCATGATGGATCGGTACGTAGGTTAACGATTACCTAGTTGAGAAGACCCATGATATGAGGAAGACTACGACGATCGCTCCACGATGATTCTAAAGTATGATAAAGTAGGAGAGCCTTATTCCTTAAAACCCTTAGTCTCCCACAAAGTTCACCTGGCGGAGTGTTGACTCGAGGGTTTATAGATGTCAACCAATCCCGTCAAAGTTAGCAAGTGGCACCCTTGGAGCCGCTAGGAATTGCATCTGAAGAACGCGTCGTGCAAAAGAAATACAAGTCGATGAAGTGGCACCCTTGGAGCATGTGAATTTGCATCTGAAGAGAACACGTCGTTAGCGAGCAAAAGCAGTAGTGGCACCCTTGGAGCCGCGTGAAATGCGTCTGAAGGGCACATCGCATTATTGATGATGATGAGACAACCTAGATGACCTAAGACCTTAACGCGATAAAATTATTGAAACAACTCCCCTAATGAATTGTAGCCTAGTTCAATCTAAACCTAAATTTAAAACATCTCAAAGATAAAATTCTAATAAACCCTGAAAAGATCTACAAAAATAAACATAAAGGTAAAACTAAAACCCTCCTATGTGTTGGTTAAAGTATTCTTAAACTAAGGAGTAAAATGTGGGGATAAATTAATTGAAACCGGTTTTAAATTTTAAAGAAGAATTAAAATTATTAAAGAATTAAATTATAGAATTGGGATTTAAAAATATATTGAAAAAGACTATTAATGCAGCATTTATCATTTTTGGGTTTAACGAAAAAAAATAATAATAATAATAATAATAATAAAAGAGAAATAAAAATAGAAATGAGGAAACTTGTAATAATAGAAACTTAATAATGGAAAGTAGGAGACATAGAATAAAAAGCGAAAAGGAATCAACATTTAAGGAGTTACTAAAAATCGGAAACTTCATTTTAGGAAAGTTATTAAAAGAATGAAGGGATCTAGGAACCCTAGGGTAATTTTAGGAGCGACTTTAGAGTGAGGGTGGAGATCTTTTAATTTATTAAAGGAAATACGTTTTAAGGACTGTGGGATTAGTGACACTTGGACGGAAATGAATTTTTAGAGGTTTGTCATAAAATTTAGTGTGACATGGTTTAGGAAAGTAGGTGGGTATGAAATTTCTATAAAGAAGGGGAAAAGAAGGAATAAAAGATGAGCGGTTGGCGTAGCATTCTGTGCAGGATTGCAACGATATAGTTTGCTTGTGAGGGTTGGGTTTATCTCAGCTGTATAGGAGTGGTAGCTTTCCGGCCTTGGGGGCGAGCTAAGAAGCTAGTCTTATCTCTAGATCTTATTAGTAGCTCCTTTAAGGCTCCTTTGCATTTCGGGGGAGCTAAGGGAAGCAGTACTAGTGATTGTTTGGGAGAATGCGGTGAGCTTTCAATAAGTTGTAAGAAGAAGCGGCTTACCAGTGAGAGCGGCATGGAAGTGAGACTCGTCAGAATAAGCGAAAACTAGCGGTATGATTTTAATTAATTTGAAATGAGATACATTTTTATATTACGGCAATTTTAATAATGTTATTGATGATGTATATTTCCCTTTCATTCATCGTTCTGACTATATGATAGTTACTAAAATTAAACTTTGGTTAGTGATAGTTACTAAAATAAGGTCCTAGACCCAAGTACCTTGAATTACTAAGATTGTAATGGGGATTACACCATTGCTCAATTATACATTCTTAAGCGGTGTTTGGGTATCCTAGATCTACTCATGAGTTCAAAGGGAGTATTGGGCGATATTACATGCGCTTGGTGATGGGAACTACCTTGTCTTAACATTGTTAGGTCATTGTCGGAGTCCTTGAGACATGTCTTGCGCGTTCGTAGAGTTAGTGGTTGTCTTGAGTAGTTTGACATGCCAGACCGAGGAATAAGTCCTTTACTGGTCTTCTTACTGTGTCGGGCAGGATAAGTCAACTATTTGGTATAGGAGACATGTATGTGGGTGATTTTTTACGTGTAAAGGAATCAGTCTTGAAGTATCAAGAGTCACCGGGCCCTTTAAAGGCAGGGTTCCCTCTCTTGCGACACACGGCCGAGGAGATTCTAGTTTCTGCCTTAGTAGTCGGCCAAGAGCCTATCTAATCTTCTTTCAAAGAAGACATAAGACTAAAAGCCATAAATGCGAGAAATAGTAAACTCAATTGTTGGATTCTTCCATCCGTTTCTGTACTGTACTTAACAACTGGTGTCATTTTACGCTACGGTACTGGTTTCCGCGCCTTATGTCTAGAGGCGTTTGTTGCTTGTTGGCGGTGATATGTAGTCGTCATCTTGTGCATGCTTTACTGTATGTCTTTAAAATTAGGGTTACTGGTTTACGCACAGCGTTCGGCCGAGAACTGTCTAATCTTGTTTGAAGACATAAGACTAAGCATACGCTGCTCACGTGCGAAATATTAACCTAACACCTGAGTCTTCCCTGTTTTCTTGCATTGCACCCGGTATGTCTTAATGTTGTCTTCCATGCGCCATATTACCTATGATAAATTATATTGTAGCGATTGCACCATTGCATTGCCTTCGATTTTGCCTTGCCATGGATTTGCGTCTTGTTGTTTGTCGAGTGGCGTCGTGCAGTTAAGTGTGTTATTACTTCTACATGCGGCGCACACACTTTAAATAAAATAAAATAAAATTTGCACACATTACTAGAATGGTTATGCGTAGCGAGGGGCGTTACATATATCGGGCGGGTTCAACCCTCGACTTGGGATTCCCTACGGCCGTTGACATGATTATGTTGATTATTTTATTGTTGATCGAGTTGATTGTGTGTGTCACCGGAGGTAATCAGCATGGTTAAGAAGACGTGGAAGTGACGGCCCAGTGCTAGGGAGGCGTGACACCTCCGGCAACATCCATGCCTGAGGGGTATAAACCCAGGGAGACAAACATGTTATCAAGCAGGAGAATATAGCAGTAGGTGATGTGGCTGGGTTGATGATATCTTTTCAGCGCATACCCGAGGCACTGATCAGCCATTTGAACAAAGATGAGGCTAGGACACCGGCACCCATTGAGGTTCCACCACACACTCCAGTCGGTACAGGTAGCATTCACCATGAACTCGAGAAGGTAAAATTTCACGAGTTCTTTGGTGCCCGGATAGTGCTGACCAGAGGCATGGTTGGAGAATATAAGACGATATTAGCGGCAGCCAGCGATTATACCTCAACATGAAGGTCCGCATGGCATATTTCAAGCCCGAAGGGCGCTCTTCTATGGTGGAAGAGGCTCACGCATGACTAAGCCATTAAAGGCGTGTCATAATAGGAGGCTATTGGAGGAATGGTTACATGAGAGGTATCTTTTTGAGGAATTTAGGGGCGTCGACTCAATGAGTTCAACACCTTATACCCGACGAGGAGGTAAAATGCGATTAAGTCACGAGCCGTTTTATGGAAATTTCCGTTATACTTTGCACACGAACGAAGCTCAAGGTCAGCGGTTAGTGTTTGTGGCCTTAATGGAAACTGCGTGCCGAGGTTAGGATCTTGATGCCTCAAACCTTGCCTGACGCTGTCCAAAAGGCCACGATAGTAGAGGAGCTTGTGTGAGTAGGGGTTGAACCCGGGACTCGAAGGACTGCGGGCGAGTTTGTAGTGCCTTGCGCGATAGCGGACACGGCGAGACACGTGCAGTGGTATCGTGGCTTCCAGAGGGGGGTCCACTTTTGCTACACCACGACGGCCGCCGCCTGGCGGCAAAACCTTACAGGGCTTACGGTAACAACGGTGTCACCCAGCGGCCAGCCGGTTTGAAACTGGTGGCCCGAAATGACCAGGAGTTTCGAGGCGGTGGTAGCGTCATCTTCTACCGGGTGCGGGACTACTGGGGCCAGAAGAAGGGGTGTTGGACATGTGGGAGCCACACTACTGGCCTTGTTGTCCTATGGAGAGAGAACTGACGTTCAATTGTTGACGCTACGATTAAGGAGATATGGAGCGAGCCCGTAGTTCATTCAACGGTGGATCTTAGCCAATTAGAGCACCGGTCGACTATGCACCGAGACAGCGGGGTACTATCGGTGACGAGACCTTAGTATTTGATAGACTTCGGGAGCTAGAAGTTTCATTTTAAGTTATAGCAGCTAAAAGGATTAAGGTCGAGGAAATTGAGCGGAACGAGTTTACTTCATAGAGATGGCTTTGGGGCAAATAGAAGAGGTCCGGAGGAAGGTTAAATTTATGCCCTTAACACAGAGTTTATCTGAGGGTCAACTGTACATCCGATCTTAGGATCTTATGGCGTCATGATTGGTATGGATTGGTTGGAAGCGCATGGGGCGATACTCAACTGCAAGACAAAAAGGTTGAAGAGCTTGTTTGATGATGAAGGATAGAGACAGGTAATTGTAGGATGGAACTAGGGGGTATCCACGAGGAGTTCGTCTCTTCCTTACAATTATGGAAGAGTATCTGCGCAAAGGGTGCAAGCTTTATGCAATCCTTGTGCTAAGCGAAAAGGGTAGCAGAAGGTCTAGAGCGACCGGTGGAGAAAGGGGTTTCGCGGGCCGTGTTCCCGGAGGAGTTACAGGATCTGCTTGAAGGAAAATTGAGTTTACCATGGGCCTGAAACGATTTGACATAGATAGCGAAGCGCTTTTAAATTAACCGACCCGAGGTTAAGAGCTGAAAATGCAAGCTGGAAAGAGGTTGTTAGACAGGGCCCGATACTTCCCTAGGTAATCACTAGTGGGAGGTGCACCCGTTATTTTCATTTTGAAGAAGGACGGATCGTGGAGGCTTTGCATTGACCTTCAGATCAAGTGAATTAAAGGCTACGATCAAGTCGATTATCCCTTACCAAGAATTGACGATCTGTTTGAACAAATGAAGTCGACGGTGATCTACAAGATGCGATTCTGATCGAGGGGTATCTGATACCCGGATCAAGGAGGATGACATCTAAGGCGCTTTTAAAGACAAGATTTGGACATTCTGAGTTCTTGTTTTACCATTTGGATTGACAAAGCGCCCGGGGGTATTCATGAGTTTGATGAGCAGGGTGTTCGGCAGTACTGGACAAAGTTAGATCCAAGTATTCATTGATGATATTTTGATCCTACTCTCGGATGTGAGGAGGAGGAATGGCGAGCACTTATTAGCCAGTACACTCGGTACCCTACGAGCACAAATTGTATGGGAAAATTTCAAAATGCTTGTTTGCTCGTCGAGGGATTCACTTAGGGCATATCTCGGTGAAGGCATAGCCATGGATCCAACCAAGGTCAAAGCTATTATGTGGAATGGCTGTAGATGGAGATATCCGCAGTCACGTGGAATTTATAGGTTTAGCGAGGGATACTATCGACGGTTTGTCGAGGATTTTTGAAGAATGAAGTAGATCTTGGAGTGCGAGGAAAGAAGCTTCAAAGAAGTTTGTTTGGGTGGCGAGAAATCGCGGAAGCATTTTGAAGCTTAAAAATTGTTGAAAACAGCGCCAATACTAAGGTCCATGACATGGACGTGAGCTTCTTGGAGTCTTGATGCAAGATGGCCAGGTGATTTATTCGAGGAAATTAAGAGGCATGAGGAAAACTTCTGTGACATGATTTGGAGTTATTAGCATCGTATATGCACTTAAAGGTATGGAGACACTAGGTGGTTGGACGAAAGGGTTGGATGGAGGCGATCATTGTGGATTACAACACATTTTACATGGCGACACGAGCGCCGCGACAGCAGTTGGTGAAATTGCTTAGCAGTATGACCGAGGATTACTTACATAAAGGGAGCGATGAACCGAGTGGCGGATGCTTTGAGTCGAGGCCATGCATCTTTTTGGTGCTGCCTCTTGAAAGGAATCGGTGAGAAGATTCTCACTTTACAATGTGAGGATATGGTACAAAGTCGAGGATTTTATCGGATAAACACAATGATGGTACCCGCGATTTGAAGGATATTCATTTGATAGTGATGCTTTAATGAGGTTTAGAGGTCGGTTGTAATGCGTAAGCGGCGAGTTGAGGATGTTGATCTGGCGAGTCTTAGAGCGGTTACATAGCTCGCGAGTTACGAAGATGAGGGCAGACCTTAAGCCCTTGTTCTTACGGAAAGGAATGAAAGCCGGAGCATAGTCCAACTTTGTGGCTAAATTTGTCTCGAGGAAGTGTCGGCCAATTAAAGAAATTTGAACATAGACACACGGTAGAGTTACTTCAACCACATGCCATTAGGAATCGAAATGGGAAGTCATTCGATGAATTTTATCGTTGGATGTGCTGATGGCAAGAGGAGACACGATTCGATTTTGTAGTAGTAGACACTCGACAAAATTTCACTGTCCGATGCGTATTGGTGTTTACCGGACGATTTTGAATGAGTTCCAAGAGGCCTTGGGAAACCAAATTAACTTTATTACTGCGTATAACCCAGAGACTAACGAACAGACAAAACGAACGAACCAAAACTTGGAAGACATATTGCGCATGTACGTGATGGACCAACAAAGCGTTAGGAGGAATTCTTGTCTCTCGTAGAGTTCACTTACAACAATAGTTACGGAAGCACCATTAAGATGAAACCTTTGAAGTTCCTTTATGGGTGACTATGTCGGAAGCCTTTGATTTGGGATCGGCTTGAGGATAGAGATTACGGGTGGGACGAAGTGATCAAGAAATGGAAGAGAAAATGCAAACCATAAGACAAAAGAGAAAAAATAAGCGCGGGATTGTGAAGAGTTATCTTGGAGTCGCCCAGGAGTCGACCGTATTTATGAGGTTGGTGATAAAGTACTCTTGTGGGTAAAGCTGCATAAGAGTTTGATCAAGTTTGGAAAGGGAGCTAAACTCTCTCCCTAGGTTCATGGGACCTTTTCGAGATTGTGGAAAGAAAGAGGCCCATGGCCTATCAACTATCCTTACCTCATTCATTGAGGCGTATGCACGAAGTTTTCCTGTATAAAACAGAACCCATTATTTTAGTGATCCTATATACGTGATTGACATGAGTTCACTTCGGTATCGGATGGGCTTGAAGTGATGATCATATTTGAACCCGATCCGCTAGGTTTTAGATCATCGCGTTCGACAATTCCGACGTCGAACGGTAGATCGAGTCAAGGTCCAAGGGGAAAATTATAGTCACTTTTCGGCATTTTGGGAGAGACATATGATATCGCCAGCAGTTTTTTTGTTTGATGGATAGACTTATGATCTTGTGGTACTTATGATATTGTGGTACACATTATTTTGACATTTATAGTGAGAACGGGATGAAGTTTAGACCAAGAGGGTGTATGTAACATCGCACCGGCACACTCTAAAATTATTATTTGAGGACACTTGCTGCAAGTAATCTGGACTTTTCTGATGTTAAAACATTTATACTCGATTATGATGCATTATGATAGATGACATGATGTATTATTATTGTTATATACAGGTGCTAAATTAAGTCGTTTGAAATATAGAGTTTTATAATATATAATAGTTACAAATATTTAAATTAACAAATTATCGAGAGTTTATAATATATAATACTTACACATCTTTAAATTAACAAATTATCATGCGTAACATCCAAATGTGTTTTATGATTGCAAGCAGGAACTATGTAACATTCAAAGATTAATTATCATTAAATGTGTATAATTCTAATGGATGTGTCTCACGCATAAAATGGTTGGCCTTGGTTGTTTTTAAGGTTAAAAATAAATGATTTTAATATAAATATATTTAATTATTTTCAATTAATATAGAATTGTGCTAGATGGTAGCATGAGTTACATACATGAATTAATAAAATGTAAATGTGAGGGGTGGTAGGTGCTAGCTTTGCGTCTTGGAAGGTCAACAAACAATTAAGTAAAGGTTTAAATAGTCTCTTCCAGAGTATATTTGTATTTATATAGTCTCTACGAGGGTATACTCTTAGTAAAGAAGCCAATTCCTTCTTATACCCAGGATGGGGTGCCCACTCCATCCAATCGCCATGCCACGAGAAGTTCGGATCGCGACACCCCCCTATCGCCTCGATTGGCGTCTCGACGCCGCTCATTAACTCTTGATTTGCCGGCTGACGCTCATTAACTCTTGATTTACCTGCTTCGTGCGAAGTCACTGCAGTCGAAGGGTCTCCAGATCCTTTCGCACCTTCTTCTTCAGGAATAATTCGATGGTTTCCTTCTATTTTTTCTCTACGCGCACTCTGGTTAATCACACTCAGCTTGTCGCCCTTCCCCTATCACAGGTTATTCTCGCTTGATTCTTCTCCACCATCACCACAGTCAGTGACTGCCTCTCTTGGTTTCTCTCATGCCCAAAAGAGAGCACCGGATCAATTCAAGACGACTCTGCTCTGGCCTCAGAGGTCAGATACCCCATACTTGTCGCCCCTCTAGTTCTTGTTATGTCTTTCCCTGCCACTATGTGATGGAAAATCGCATCTCTCTCACTCCCAGAAGTGAAATAAGGAAATCCAACCACCCTTCCAAGGACCTCCTCCTTCACCACCACCCATTTTCCCAACCTAGAAGGCACCTCCAACTCTCTCCCTTTGCAACCCCCCCCAAAGTGTTCACTAAATCACAACGAGAAGTCATCAAGGAGATTTGTCGAGATAATGTCGAGCAGAAATTTTGCTAGGAGATAATGGAGAAATGCCTAGATTGGCTTATGGATTCAGTCGCAGAGAACCCAACACAGTGGCACAATGAGGTGCTGCTCTAGGCAATAATGCCCCCCAAGTGGTTAGATTCATCAAGGCATTCCTTCCCTTACAACTCTCTCGGTAAATGGTCTTTCATGGATTGTTATATTTTGGTTTTGTAGCTTTTGTTTGGCTGTCTAACTTCAAAGATATTTTTGTTGATATATTTACATGCCCAAAATAGCTTATCTTAAGTCTAAGCTCTGTAATTATGTCAGTCAATATTAGTCACAATATGATTTTATGGACATACTGTGGTGGGGGTGGTTTCCTTCTATTGCAGCCTCAACACTAGTATCTATAACTTCTTTTGTAATTTCTACTCATGAAAGGTAATACAAATGGCTAGCTTACACACAAAAAATAAAAAACTTCTTATAACAAATTAGCTTCTATGATAGTTCAAGCTCAAAGAAACAAATAGGTAGCCAACCTGAATGTTTTATCAAGTTTAGCCAAAGAATAAACATAATCAGCGGTGACACTTTGGGTATAGTTTTCTTATAAGTATAGGCTCATTAGGGAAAAAGAAGGGTGGATCCCACCAATTCCTTAACAATCCAATGTTGATAGGGGAGGACACATATTAAGATATTGTTTTATCAAGTTTATTGAGAGTATAATCAACAAGTTGATACTTTGGCTAACAAAGTATTTGCTTACAAATCTAGGTGCATTAGGGAAAAAGAAGGGTGCACCCACCCAATTCCTTAACAATCCGATGTTAAGCAGTTGGATGGACACTTATTAAAAGGTCTTCTTGTTTTATCAAGTTTACTGAGAGTATAATGAATAAGCCGATACTTTGGCTAACAAGTATTTCCTTACAACTCTAAGCACATCAGGAAAAAGAAGGTGGATTGCACCCAATTCCTTAACAATCAATGTTACAATGGGAGGACACTTATTAAGATCTTGTTTTATCAAGTTTGGCGAGAGTATAATCAAAGCGTTGATACTTTGGCTAACAAAGTATTTTATTACAAGTCTAGTTGGATTAGGGAAAAAAAGAAGGGTACATCCCACCCAATTCCTTAACAAACCAATGTTAACAATGGGACGCTTATTATTAAAATCTTGTTTTATCAGGTTTAGTGAGAGTATAATCAACAAGCCAATACTTTGGCTAACAAAGTGATATTTCCTTACAAGTCTAAGCATATTAGGAAAAAAGGGTTGATCCACCCAATTCAGCAACAATCAATGTTACAATGGGGAGGACACTTATTAATATCTTGTTTATCAAGTTTGGCGAGAGTATAATAAACGCGTTGATACTTTGTCTAATAAAGTATTTGCTTACAAGTCTAGGCGCATTAGGAAAAAAAGAATGGCAGATTGCACCCAATTACACTTATTAAGATCTTGTTTTTATCAAGTTTAGCCAAAATTATAATCAACATGTTGATACTTTGGCTAACAAAGTATTTGCTTACAAGTCTAGACGCATTAGGAAAATAGAGGGGTGGATCCCACCCAATTCCTTAACAATCGATGTTACAATGGGGACACTTATTAAGTCATTTATAGCCATACATATCCACCTCTCGATCAAGAAATTAGCCAACATGTATCATGTAAGGAGCCCAGATATGTAAGCATGGGCACTTCCTCTGTTAGCATGCTAGAAGTTAAGTCTCCTCAATCAATTGAACCATCTATTGAAGGATGTTTTGCAATTATGGGATTATGAATAGTTGAAGGGAAGATGTTAGCGGGGAGACGAGAAGTGTTGAAATGGTTTAGCCACCCACAGGAAACACATGAATTTAGAAGGATTCTTAGGAACCATGAGGAGTTAATAGGAGTGGAACAAAACCTCTATATTCTTCGTGACCTCCAAGGTGCTCACAGGGCCGAGTGTTCACAATGGTTTGGCCACAGCTAGCACATGGGTAAAGATTCTTTAGAAACCACGAGGAGGTTAATAGGAGTGGAACAAAACCTCTATATTGTTCGTGACCTCCAAGATGCATCGGAACAAATATCAATGCACTTCCCATACTGTAATAAATATGAATACCCTTGTCCAATAGAAGCAAAAATTGATGAGTTGGAGGTTGACCTTGTCAAATAGAAGCAAAAAATTGATGAAATGGAGGTTGAGTGCAACATGCCAAGGAATATGGTTATCAACTTGACTGGAAATCAACAGCCTCTAATCATAGAATGACTACAAATTTAGTCCAGTCAGAGTTAAAGGAGGAAGACGCGGTGCATCTAGAGGGTATGGATCTTGAGAATGAGAATTCTCTTCTTACCAATCATGGGTAGGAAAAAGTAACCAACCCTTATTTTTCACATAATTTCAATGTTTACTAAATCAACTAGAATATTAGGAGTTTTGTTTGAGTTATATACTTGCAAGTTTTATAGTAAGAATTATTAGGATGTAATATTGTAAAGTGGTATAAGTTTTCCTTTGAAGTTTAGGAAAGATATCTATCATGCCTAAAATATCTAAACAAATGCTTTTGTAATTTGCTACCGGTTTTATAATATATGTTTCCTAATTTCCATATATGTGTCTATGTGAGAGAAAAGAGAGTAACATCTCATCAAATATAAATTACTAAATGCAATATCTATCATTAGTACAATGGATATGCCATGCCTAATACATGATTGTTTTTTAGGACCCCTTCACTAATTAATAATTTTAATTTTGTTTTTTGATGTATATTATAGTTTATATATTAAATGTTTAGTTTTGTTTATTTATCAAAATTTTTAAATATTAAAATTAAATATAGAAATAATAAAGAGAAACAGCCTTAAAATAAATACAAATCCTTTATTGTGTTTAATTTAAAAAAAAAAAAATGTTTAATCATCAAAATTCATAATCTAATTGATTGGTTAAAAAATAAGCAAATAAAAAATCTTTAACATTTAAGATAAATCTTTTTACAAGCTTTTTTTTTTTTTTAAATGGTTTTAATTATAAATAATTATTTTTACAAAACTTTTAATATATTTATAGTTATCAAAAAATAAATTTACTAAATTATTAAGTATGATTTTTATTTACTTTATAATTGTATAAAAGGTTTATTTTACAAAAGTTTAAGATAAATCTCTTTATAGTTGTTTTTTTAATTAATTTTAATTATGAATAATTATTTTTATAAAACTTTAATATATTATAGTTATCAAAAATAAATTTATTATTATTTTTATAATTGTATGACATTAATTGTATAATAAAAATCTTTTAAAATTTAAAGATAAATCATTATATAGTTTTTTTAATTAATTTTAATTATAAATAATTAATTTTTATAAAAACTTTTAATATATTATAGTTATCAAAATAAATTTACTAAATTATTAGGTCTGATTTTTTTTACTTTTATAATTGTATAAAAAGGTTTATTTTAAAATTTTTGATAAAATCTCTTTATAGGTTGTTTTAGTGTTTTAATTTTGAATAATTATTTTTTATAAAACTTTTAATATATTATTAAAACAAATTTATTATTTTCTTTTTTATAATTGTATAACATTAATTGTATAAGAGGGTTTACTATACAAAACATTATTTGTATAGAAGTTTACTATACAAGTTCGGTAGATGTGTAATGTATTTTCAAATTTTTAAAAATAAAATAAAATTACAACCAAATTTTAAAAAGCAAAAATTAAAATTTAATCCCTCTAGCTTATAGATTTATGGTTAAACTATATAAGATATCTTTTTTATTTTTTTATGTTAATGATATTTTCTCTTTTTTTTTAAATAAAAGTAGAACTATATTAGAAAATCAAAACTCTTACAGAGTATAGACAGTGAGTATCTGAAACAACCCAAAATGCTGCCGATTATCGAAAACCGTATGTAACGGGTAGAGTAGCAGTAGCATGAAAATTAAACTGGAGTAGCATCTGTCCTGCCCGGGGGAAACCAGGACAGATGCAAAACGTCTAAATACATATAAACAGTGAAGTAATAAAGCTAGGAACCAAGTAGACATATAAAACCAGAAACTGAAATAACATAAGACACCTAAGTGCCTAGTGACCTGTCATCCCCGCAACTCTGCCGCGTGGTTCCTGCCAGGATGGCGAAGGCTTGCGCAAGGGGACATCTCCTCTTGACCGGCTCATTGGATAACGCATCAAAGAGCATATCCATTACGTTGGCCCATGAGGAGAGCTCGGTGTTCCAGATCCGACATGCGCCCACGAAGATCACTCAAGATAGCCAGGTGTTCGTCCTCAAAGATTGAACCATGCAAGATGCCACCCCCTTCCATCGTCGCCTCAGAGCTCCCGTTGAACGCCATCTGCTCCACCGCAGCCGTCGCACCCTTCGAGCCTTCATTGAACGCCTGTGCACCAAGGCAACTGCAATTTTCGTCACCCGGCCACGGAACTTCCTCCACGATACAGCCAGGAGTGTCGTCTAACAGTGTCGTATTGAACTTGCAGTCTTCCGGATGGGTCTCTGCCTGAGTCTTCTCGCAGGAAGACGGGTCTTCCATAGAAAGTGCTAGGGACGAGTAGCATGAAAATCTTAAAAGCAGAGTAGCATCTGTCCTGCCCGGAGGAAACCAGGACAGATGCAAAATGTCTAAATACATATAAACAGTGAAGTAATAAAGCTAGGAACCAAGTAGACATATAAAACTAGAAACTGAAATAATATAAGACACCTAAGTGCCTGGTGACCTGTCATCCCCGCAATTCTGCCGCGTGGTCCCTGCCAGGATGGCGAAGGCTTGTGCGCAAAGGGGACATCTCCGCTTGACAGGCTCATTGGATAACGCATCAAAGAGCATATCCATGCGCTGGCCCATGAGGAGAGCCCGATGTTCCAGATCCGACATGCGCCCACGAAGATCACGCAAGATAGCCAGGTGTTCGTCCTCAAAGATTGAGCCATGCAAGCTGCCACCCCCTTCCATCGTCACCTCGGAGCTCCCATTGAACGCCATCTACTCCACCGCAGCCGTCGCACCCTTCGAGCCTTCATCGAACGCATGTGCACCAAGGCAACTGCAATTTTCGTCACCCGGCCAGGGAACTTCCTCCACTAAACAACCAGGAGTGTCGTCTAACAGTGTCGTATTGAACTTGCAGTATTCCGCCTGGGGCTTCTCGCAGAGAGTCGGGTATTCCATAGAGAATGCCAGGGACGGGTCTTCATCAATGATGCAAGGAGGAAACTCTTCCTTCGAACCGGAATTTTGCAGGACCCCCGGCGCCATTCCCCGAGAATCGCTACTACAGCCAACACTCGGCTCAGCGATGGTGGTAAGTCGCTCAATTTGTTCCGCTATGGCTCTCTGTCTTAGAATGGACGTCGCTAGAGCTAAGGCCCGCTCCAATTGATCCTTGCAGCGCCTTTGCTCCTTTTGAGCCGCCCATGCCGCGCCCCGGCGGGGGGTTCCTCGCTTCCTTGCCATGAGAAAGGAGCAGGGCGATTGCAATTGTTGATTAATCGTATCCTGTTTCAGGGCGGTCAGAGAGAGAGACACCAGAAGAACTTGACCGCCCTCAAACCACCGGGTGAGATGCAGAATGCAGAACTGCGCTGGAGCGTCGCTGCATAAACTAAACGAACATAAAATTGGGCTGCTCCAGAGAATCCAGATAGATCTCGGAGCCGAGGGCGAGACCGAATAAACGAGAGCCGAAGCC
>SNQJ01S0187548.1:0-14274 GCA_010110895.2 Picea sitchensis | reverse complement strand
CCTTACTTCTAATCCAACTTCATGATAACACATGCTTACAATATTTGGTTGGTTAACGCCTTGATTATTTCTAGGGGATATATATATTACAATATATTACAATATTACAATATTACAATGTAAAAGTAATGCCATATTACAATATAATATGGCATTACCATATTACATTGTAATATGGCATACAATATGGTATAACATATTAAAAATGTAATATGGTAATAACATATTTCATGTAATTTTTTTTTTTTAAAACCTACAGTCGTCGTCGCAATATCGACAGAATTTCGTCGGAATTTTTTTACTTTTTTACCATAACCGTCGCTATAGCGACGAAACATAGTTGCACTTTTCCACGAAGTTTCATCGCATATAAAACAAGTCCGTTGTAAATATGGTTTTTAGATATAGAACTCGTCGATATTACCATGTAGTTTCGTCGCAAGTTGCGACGGGATTTCGTCACACATTCAGTAGCTACGTCGCAAGTTATTGGCTTAGCATAACTTTTCATCCCAATTGCGATGAAGTTTCATCGTAATTGCCACATTTATTCATTGGTATTGTGACGAAATTTCATCGTAATTGCAACGATGCATAAGGTTAACCAATATTGAAGGTGGTGACACGTGGATAGCTAATTTCGTCGATGTTTCCATGCACGCCTGGATCGTGGATATAGCGACAAAATTATTACGACGAAAAAAATCTTGTATTTCATGGAAATTTTGATGGATAAGTGTGGCAATATCAATGAACAACCCTTGCAAATTTGGTCATATGTACTAGTGTATGGAAGTCGCACCACTTCCCGGTATCTTTCTTTGTCTTTCCGGTGTCCTTCTTTTCTTGCGGCTTGGACTAGTTTTCCTGATACTATCCATCTTTTCTCTGTCCTTTAATTTTTGGGTTGGGGCCACCCTTTCCTGGATTTTTTTGTGAGGGGTTCCCCAGCCCAAATTGTCGCGTCTTTTGTTTGAGGTTTTGCTCGATTTTGACGGCATATCGGTAAGTCTTTCCCAAGAATGAGATGTCCAGAAATTCCATTTCGGTTGGGATGTATCTATGCAGAGCACCACAATACTTGAGCACCATATGTCTCTCTGAATCTTTGATACCCATCTTGGTGTGCAAGGTATGGAAGATATTTGTGAAATCTGGCACTGCTTGGTCTCTTTCTTGCCGCAGTGTGGTCCATTTGGTATACAAGTCGTCATAACTTTCAACGGGGTAGTATTGTTCCTTAATAGAATCCCTAAAGGATTCCCAGGTGGACATGACTGTAAATAATGAGGGTTCCTCTGTTTCCTTTTGCTCACAGAATGTTTCCCACCAATCTTTGACATGGGGAATGGCTTTGAGGAGCGCAAAAGTAATATTTTCTCTATTCGAAAAGTTATGGACACAGAAATACCCTTCTAGTAGATTCAACCACTTGTCTACAGCATCTGTGTCTATATAACCTTCAAATATAGGAATATCAAAGTTTATTTGTACCTTGAAGCAAGCGATGCCTCCTCTCGAAGAAGATGCATCACCTGTTGGTAGTCGCCAAAGGATTTGCATGAAATTATCCATCATATCTTTCCTAGGTTGCTTGAGGGCTTCCTCAATCAACAGTTTGAAAGGATCTCATGTCATGTCATATTTATTTTCTCCTTCCATGAGAGGTTGCTTGGGTGTGTGAGAGCTTTTGTCCTCAAGAGAAACAAGCTCGAGACCCAAATCTTTGTACTCCGACCTCATTGGGGACATGCATTAAGATGACAAGGAGCATACCGCTCTGATACCATTGATCCAAATTTTATGAGAATAATGAAATGAATACAGATTATTACCAGATGCTTAACACAGAATAACAAAGATACAGTAAAACTGGTTTTCTATTCAATAAGGAAATAAACTAAAACTGTAAAATGCAGTGGAAAACAAGCTTGCTGGAATGGTGGTGGCGTATCTCTAAGAAGAGATGTGACGGCTGCACTCATTCACAAGAAGATGATTACAATGAGTATCTCAAGGCATTTTTACAATAAACAAGAGTTTCAAAAACCCTAAACATCCAAAAACCTAACCCTAGAAGATGAAGCGCCAAAAGTCACGTGGGCCCCGTTTGGGTAAGTCAGTACATCAGATTCCTGGGGTTGTAACTTTTGCATACAATCTTCGTTTTAGGTATATGATATCCCATTTGAAATCTCTATCTGAGGAATACAACATACCCAAAAAAACATCGTTTAGGGACTCAAAATGGCTTTAGAAGTTCAGGACCCGAAAAACTGCTAAAAATAATAAATTATCAAAATTGTTAGAAAGTTGTTTTAAGCCAGCTGGAAAAGGTGGGTGGCCACCAATATCCACCTAGATTAGTGGACTAGATCCCTTCCCGACCCCTTTCTTTAGGATTTTTGTGAACTACTTGTTCCCTTTACTTGATTCCTGAATTGGTAAATTCTTTTGGACCAGATCTACGGTCCTTATATCCCTCACGATCAACGGCTAGGATTACTTTCATGAACTCAGACTTCATGAGTTCCTTTCTTGGGTGTTCACTCCTCAACTTCTCCTAAACTGTGTGGATCTCTTCCATGTTCCCTCCTAAATCCAACAGTCTAGATTGAAATATCTCTTAGGGACTTCACGAACATATTTTCCTGCTCCCAACAAACCTCCCAAAGTTCTTATCTCGAACCTCTCGATCTTATGACACCTGTCTCTTCCTTGACATGCGATTTCACTGTCTTCCGGACTTCGGCAAGTTCCCAAATCCTTTGAACACTTAGCACAAATTATTCCTTTGGAGCCTTAGGTTGTTCTCAAATTCCTTATGCACTCCTTACAGAGCTCTGCGTAGACTCCTCTGCAACTTTGCTCGGTTTGAAAACCTTCATATCTCACTGTTCCTTGGTGAAGTTTCGCATGCCCTCCTAGCAGCTTCTCACTCTACCTCTTGAGCTTGTAATATGGACTTACAGTATCTTGGGCACACTCCTTACGCTTGGCTAAGTTTCTCAATAGCCTCTCCCTTTGCTTTCTTGAAGGGTTTAAGGAATCTCCTTTCCTTTGTCGATGCACTCTTGCAAAAACTTCCTTCCTTAGAAAGTTCAGTAATTTTGGGATTCTCTTAATGGTTGCAACAATTCAAACTGTGTTTTTCTTGTGAACACTTGCACGAACTCAATGCCCTCCTAGAAGAGGTTTTTAGAGTGTTCAATAAATCTGAATTATGCTTCCTCCCACACAATATTTCTTTCCAAGGTACCTAACCACCTTGAAATTTCTCCCTGAGTCTGTGACTTAATCTGGTATGCCCTCCTAGAAATCTCTCTTCTAAATCCACTAAGTTCACACATGCACTCCTTGCGTCGGCTTAGATATTTTCCACCCTCTGTCGTGCACTCCTTGCACTTAGCCTTGAGAACCAGACTTAACTCAACACACTCGTGGATAGAAAATGGTATCTCTATCCTTGTAGATGATTTCTGACATTCATATAAAATTCACAAACATGCAAATGACATTCATAACATAAAATCCATTACACATAAATGTAAAACAAGAAAACCTGTCATTTTTCTATTAATGGTGGAATGTCAAATTACAATATGGAGTCTGAGCTACAGCTGAGTCTTAGCTCTCTGTGTTTCTTCTTACAACCTACAACCAACTAACTCTTCCCTAGATATCCCACAAACAACAACCATTAATTGGAAACAATAAAAAATTTTATACAAGAGGGACTCAACGAGCTTCCCTCACAAGCTAAACTAGTGGTATGAAATAACCATTCAAAATTCCTATCTAATGGGAAAATTACAATGATGGAAATATTCTCCAAATCAGATGCCAATCCCTCCTGCCGTCAACCACTTAATGGTGACCTTATCTCAAGCTTTTGTGAAGGAACAATTTGACTCTTCCAACTTGTCCTCAATAAATGCCTAGATCACGCCTTAGATCTTCAAGGAAAAAATGAGAGGGTGGTGCATCTCCTTCCTTAAATGCGCACCATGCATGAAATTCAACTGGCATGTGCTAAGGTGGAGTGATGTGCCTGCATCATACTCCACGACTACGAAAATAATGAGCTCCTGCTCTTGATATTTCCATTGTGGCTGAAATCCTCCTGGATCCCAAAATTTCTCCTCAATATATCCTTCGGCTCCTTTGTTTCACTGCTTTTGTTCCTGCATCATCCCTATTACTCATGCAGGTTTCCTTTCATCCAAATTTTTTTAGCTGACCGCTTCTTCTACCGACTCTAACATTAGCTTCCTCATCTCCTCAACCACCTCGTCCAACTACTCCTTCGTTTGGCTCTTCTATTGTAGACTAGCTCGCTACACTTCTTCCTTGTCCATGGGTAAGTCACACCAATCTCCCATGTTATATTATCCATCCCTTATGTCTTTAACTTGCCACTTTTTTGCATCTTCCACCCCTGCATACTTCTCATCACCGAGATTCTTCTTAGCTACTACCTTCGACAGATCGACTTCTGTCAGTTCTTTGGCTGGTTCCTTTCCAACTTCCTCCAGCTAATCCTCATGCTCGTGAATCTCCTCTGACATGGATATCTTCTAACAACCATATTCTGGCTCTGGATTTCCTAACCAATCCTTCAGTGCCTTTAACCCCAGTTCCCACTGAGTGAGTAACTCAACTAGGAACTCCTCAATTGGGACAGATCTCAGTATATGTTCCTCCTCCTTCACGATAGTCTCAACTTGTTGTCCTTATGTTGCCTCTGCAACTTGTATGCTATCCCCCCCTCATATGCTTGGTAGGAATATCTCAACTCCTCCAATGATCAGAACAGTCCTCTGATCCTCCTCCTCTATGACAAAAGTTTTCAACTTCTCATCGTCTTCATTCACATGGATCACAATTCTACATGAATATTTATCTGAGCGAGATTTTTCTTCTGGATCCTCATCTATCAACTCTTTTTGTTGACATCAACTTTCGAATGAGAACATATCTTCTCCCTTTCCCACCTAGCAATCTAGGATGTCTCCTCTGCCCACCTGGCAGTCTATGAGATATGTTGATCCCTTCACATTGCCCACCCGGAAATCTATGAGACCCTTACTAGATCTCTTTCCCTTAGGATTGAGGGCTTCATCCTGCCTAAATCACCTCTTTAACATATGTTTCTACCTCCTGGATAAAAAATTATGAACATGCCACTTGGTTGTCCTCTTCAAAGGCCACTCGTACCTTTAATGCACCTTTGCCTCTTGTTGCATCTTAAATGCAAGCGTATTTATTTGGGCTCACATTTCACTGAGCTCCTTATCTATCTTCTGTTTTATTTTCACCTTGCAGTCTTATCCTTGACCACACTTATGGAATTCAACAATCATATTCACCTTCTACCTTCCTTTCTCGCAAGTATGTTGTTTACTCTGCAACTGAGAGCATCTCCAACTTCTCCTTCACTTGAAATCTACAAATAAAAACTCGCTCTGATACCACCTGGTGTAAACCTCCCCTTCAAAGGGCTGAATCAACCTCCTGGTCTAGGATCATTTGGAATACTGAGTAGGAGTGAATCCTTAGATTCCTCTTGGAACTTGAAGCCTCTATCACAGGTCCTTTCTTTTTCTGGAATAGGTTATGAGGTACTCGCAGACCCTCTCCATAGAGATTTACAAATATGGTTGTCGTCAGTGCTAAATATATATGTTAGTCTCCCTCCTTGATGTGACCACAGACTACGACCGTGGACTAGCTCCCTTCGCGACCCCGTGCTTCGGTATTTTTGTGAACTAATTCTTCCCTTTTCCCATTTCTCGAATTGGCGAACTCTTCACGACCATATCTATAGTCCTTGTTTCTTTCATGATCAATGGATAGGATTAATTTCGTGAACTTAGACTTTGCGAGTTCCTATCTTGGGTATTCACTCCTCGAATTCTCCAAAACTACGTGGATCTCTGCCATGTGCCCTCCCAGATCCAATGGTCTGGATTGAAATCTCTCTTCATGATTTTAGGAAGATCTTCGTCTTCTCCTAGAAAACCTCCCGAATTTCTTCTCCTAAACCTCTTAATCTTCTGACACCTATCTTCTTCTCAAAGGGTGATTTCACTATCTTCGGGACTTCAGAAAGTTCCTGAGTCCATTGCACACTTAGCACAAATTATTCCTTTTGAGACTTAGGTTGTTCTCGAATTCCTTCTACACTCCTTGCAGAAATCTGCACAGACTCCTTTGCAACTTTTCTCAATTTGAAAACCTTCAAAGCTCATGTTTCCTTGTTGAACTTGCATGTGCTCTCCTGGAAGCTTCTTGCTCTACCTCTCGAGCTTGTAATATAGACTTACGGTATCTTCAGTGCACTCCTTGCGCTTGGATAAGTTGTTCGACGACCTCTCCCTTTGCTTTCCTGAAGGATTTAAGGAAATTCCTTTCCTTTGTTGATGCACTCTTACAAAGCCTTCTTTCCTCAAAATGTTCAGTTATTATGGGATTCTCTTAGGGTTTCAAACACTTTCAACTGTGTTTCTCTTGTGCACACTTGCACCAATTCAATGTCCTCCTGGAAAAGTGTTTTAGTGTGTTCAGTAACTCTAAACAATGCTTCCTCCCACATAGTCCTTCTTTCCATGGTACCTAACCACCTTGAAATTTCTCCCTGATTTTGTGACTTAATCTAGTATTCCCTCCTAGAAATCTCTCTTTTGACTCCACCTAATTCAGACACGCACTCCTTTCATCACCTTACAAATTTTCCACCCTCTATCGCGCACTCCTTGCACTTAGCCTAGAGAACCAGACTTAACTCAACACACTCATGGATATAAAATTGTATCTTTATCCCTGCAGTCGATTTATAACATTCATCTACAATTCAAAAACATGCAAATGACATTCATAACATGGAATCCATTACACATAAATGTAAAACAGGAAAAACAATCATTTTTCTATTAATAGTGGAATGTCAAATTAGAATACGTATTCCGAGATACAACTGAGTCTCGCCTCTCTATGTTTATCCTTACATCCTACAACCAACTAACTCTTCCCTAGATAACCCACAACCAACAACCATTACTTGGCAACAATACAACAATTTATACAAGAGGGGTTCAACGAGCTTCATTCGCAAGATAAACTATTGGTGTCAAATCAACATTCAAAATTCCTATCTAATGGGCAAATTACAATGATGGAAATCTTCTTGGAATCAGGTGTAGATCCCTCCTGTCGTCAACCACTTAATGGTGACCTTATCTCTTTCTTGTGCGAAGGCACAATTTGACTCTTCCATCTTGTCCTCAATAAATGCCTAGATCACGCCTTGGATCTTCGAGGAAAAAATGAGAGGGAGGTGCGTCTCCTTCCTTAAATGTGCACCATGCATGAAATCCAACTGGCACATGCTGAGGTGGATCGATGCTCCTACATCAGTAATGTACCCCAAATTTACCAAATAAAAATAAAAATTGATAGGTGCAATAAAACTTCTTTACTCTGATATACTTGATCAAGCTTAAATCTATTATTGTCGCTATCGGAATATGACATGTACATACTCATAGTTACAAGCGACTATTAAAAAGATAGTTGACTTTTCTAAGTGGAGTTGTAGTTATTAACATAATTCAGTACATACGAAATATGTTTAGTACACCCCACATTTTAACATAATAGGCTATTGCTTAGACTATTCACAAAAAACAGTAATATCAAAGTGGACCTGTAAGTCTTATTGTATCCATAAAGGGCTATAGTAACCCTATCCTAACATGGTTTCTAATTTTCTCAAAGGTATCCATAAAATTGTTTTTTTCTAAAAGATCTATCCTTAAATCAAGACTTAACACCTTCCACTTCATATCCAATATATGAGTACTTTTAGGCTTACCACAAAATAATCTCATATATTAATTTTTTTCTCATTATACTATTTTATATATATATATATATATATATCATTCCTATATATTTACATATATAGCCACACAAGGTAGTTTATTTCCTTGAGATTATATATATAAACTATCGCATGCATTACACGAAGTTTTAATGTTAGTCACAATATACAGACATGTCCACTTACTACAGTGTTTAACCCTACTGTATGCGCATTCGAACTGTTACATATAGTGGCCATGTCTTTTCATTGTTTTGTTAAAACTTTAACATGGTAACTAAACTAACTTAGTGCATGCGAGTTGTAATGGAAGTGATGTGAATCTTACAACTGTTTAACGTTTAAAGGATTGGCATCCATTTAGACATGAAATGTCTTAACCTTAAGACTAGTAACGCCCTTAACCCATCCTTAAATCTTAAATTTATCAACGTGAAAACCCACCCGACCTAGTGACATGGCCTAACACTAACAACATTAAGGGAGTTAGGTTAAATGTGAAGTTAAGTCTGTATGTAACACCATTAATCCCTGGTCGATAATTAACAGGGCTCTGGAATGTAATGGTTTCTAGGTTTTCTTGTCGAATGTGGGAACCCCATATGCATTTATTCATATGGCCAGAGTACCCGGACATCCTTTCACCATTACTTTGCATTGTGAAGGCTTTATGGGTAACTAATGCATCATTTTTCCTTTGGCTCTGTGTACTTTGCAAAAACGCCCAACGTTAATCCTTGCAATGTTTTCTCTAGATGTAAGACCGACGACATGGAGTGATCATGTTCTGTGTAAGTCAAGGAAAGGGCGTGAGACCAACTGGTTTTATTATAGACCAGGTAAACCCAAGAAAAACTCTATTGCTTAAGTTATCCTGTAATAGAAGTAGTAGTTTGTAAAATGTTGGTTGTATTCATAACTGCCACTGTAACTGTCCCCTACGAATTTCGAGTTTGAGGTTCTTCTTTTGATGTCACTTAAATCTCTAAATAATGTTTGCATCTGCTCTATTTGTGTATATATCTATTGGGATTAATCCTGGCAGTTTATGATATTAGCTTTTCCAGTGAGTGTAAACACCCTCTATTCATGGTTTGCATTTAGGACTTCTCTGAAGATTATACACACGATTTAGGCTTCTGGTTCAAGAATTTTTCCCATAATAACCTCAAGGTTTTTGTCAGTAAGATTTTAGGCCATGAAATTTATCTTCTCCTTATCGTTTATGCTTGTATTTAAGGCATGCATGAAATACCTATCGCTCGGGAATCCCATGGTTAAATTTTTTCTGGATTTCTACAGTAACTCTTAAATCTGCTTATGGTGTTTATTGTAGGTATATTGTATCTTATTGTTTCCTTTTTAATATGTGATATATATCCTGGGTTCATAAAAGGAATGATGGCATGAATCCAGAACTAGAGACTCTTTAATATGAGAATACACATGCCAGGACTTACTGTGATTTATTTCATTTTAAAAATGCACACGTATAATTGTAAAAATGTCCCCCATGTATACAGTAAGGTTTTATTACCTAAGCATATAAATTTAGTAACTAGCCTATAATACTTTCTTAATTACGTTCCACACTTATACACAAATCTATTAAGGTTGCACGGCTTCCCTTTGTGTATATAATTAAATTCCACCAAAGTTTATACCTCAAGTAAATTATATAATATTCTCCCTAAATCCTCTATTCATGAAACCTGTGTTTAAACTTGTCTATTTGTCCTTCTCCTAACAACAAATAGTAAATGAAGTATCCCTGAAATTTCATCTAATTCTCCTCTATTGGCCCGACTGTCTTTGATGGGAAGGAATGAGTACATTAGGTTTGTAATGTGTATTTTAAGTCCAGTTTATTCTTGTGTTCTTGTCTGAGATTTTAATCAACAACCCGTAAGTTTTAATATTTAAGGGAGAGATGTCCCGAAACCCTTGTTTGAAATCCTGAATTTGAGAAGGATATGCCTCTGTGGGATATATGACTTTACTGGGTGAACTTTATAATTCTAGTTATGAAAAATACTTAAATATTTAGCATCGTTTAATTACTTGTTGCATTCTGGAGCATCTAGTTAATTTTCCTTTTGGTTACACAACTAATTATGAGACCTTGTTTTCCTTACGAGGGTACCCATTAGTCATTTGTGGGTTCACTCCTCCCCTTCAGACTGTGTATAAATTGTCTCTTCAATGCCGGTGGATCATCACATCCATGCCATCTATAAGCTAAGTAATTTCCATTTTCTAAATATTTAATGTTTAAATTCATTTGATTACTTAACACCGTTTACTAGTTTTGTCGATTTTCCCCTTCTAGGACTAATCAATCCGAGGGAAAATGGATCAAAGGGGCCTCCTTGCTCAAAAGGTATTCGAGTTCCAAATATGAATGTTTAATTTAAAACTTCTCAGGTTTTGTTTATTAGTGGTACAGGGTCCTTACCCTAGGGTACTCTACTGTGAGAATTTTGGACCAGGGTTCCATGGATAAACTGGTTATTTGTATTTTAATTATTTAATGGAATAAACAAATTTTAAAGGAAACCCCAATTTGAATATGATTCCATGATTGAAACATTTTTTATAGCATGTATTATGTCGAATATTGAATCTATAATTGTCTATGGACCATCGCATATATAGAATGTAACTTCTTTTCAGAAGGGAGGACTATTATTTGCTTTATCTTTGTTCTAAGGTACCTGTACAAAGACTGATATGGTATTCTGCATGTATATTTATGTACATAAATATATATATATGGATACATGGAAATAAACACATTTATCCTCTATAGATGCAGATATTCACTTGTAATTAATAGAACACAGACAATAGTTCTAACATTCTTTATTCCTAGTCAAAGATATACATATATCACCATTTCTACATGTATAAATCAACTTCATTAGCAATAAAAACTCACAATAGCTTTCTTATATTTACTTAGTGATTATAATCTTGTAACATTCCGCTCTGGCGCACCGAGAAAACTTATTCTTTGAGGATACTTGCTCGCAAGTGATCTAGACTTTTATGATAAGAAAACATTTATCCTTGATTATGATGCGATATGATAGATGACATGATGTTTTACTGCTTTGACATGGACAGGTGCTATTGACTCGGTTTTACTCAGTGTGCAGGGTTTTTGACCTTGAGGATGCAGAGGCATCGACGAGACCACTTGGACTCCGGATCGAGTCAGGGAGTGTGCTTTGGGGTTGATTGTTTACTGTTATTTTAGTATATTTGATTTGATGATATGATGTGGACATGTTCTGATATGATTGTTGATGATGCAGCCTGACAATAGCTTGCCAACTAGACTCACATATGGAGTAAAGGGGCCACACACGATTTCTAGAGAGGTTGAGGGAGAGGTGTGGACAACAGCCCTGCCACAACCTACTAGCACTCCTGCCGTGGCTCGAGCTGTAGGTTAACGATTACCTATTTCGAGAGGATCCACGATGTCGTGAGGGAAGACTGCGATAGTCGCTCACAATGATTCGAAGGGGAGCACAATAAGGCGGGGGACTTATTCCTTAGAGCCCTTAGTCTCCCACAAGTTCACATGGCGGAGTGTTGACTCCAGGGGTTATTGATGTCTACCAATCAGTAAAGTTGGTGAGTGGCACCCTTGGAGCACGTGGTGCATCCTGAAGGGCACGTCGTGAAAAAGAAACACAAGAAGCGAGTGGCACCATTGGAGCACGGGGTGCTTCCTGAAGGGCACGTCGCGCAAAAGAAATACAAGAAGCGAGTGGCACCCTTGGAGCACAGGATGCATCCTGAAGGGCACGTCGCACAAAAGAAACGAACGAGGCGAGTGGCACCCTTGGAGCACGTGGTGCATCCTGAAGGGCACGTTGCATTGATGTTGATGAAGGAACAAACCTAGATGGTCCTGAGACATTTAACACATTAAGAAATTCTTAAGCTACTTCCCTAATTAAATGTCGCCTAGTTCAAAATCTAAGTCCTAAGTCTAAAACTTATCAGGGTAAAATTTTGTCTAACCTTAAGAACAGACCCTATAAAAATAAAAATAAAAATTTAAACTAAAAACCACTTAAGTAATAGTTTTAGTCTTCATAAATTTTTGGGGTAAAATGAAGAGAGTATTAATTTAATTAAAATCTGTGGTTTTAAATTGTAAAGAAGAAATAAATTATTTAAATTGTGAAAGTGTAAAAAGATTTTAAATTAATAATAAAAGGAAAAGAGTAAAACGCGCAACTGCCATTTTGGATTTATTTAAAAGGGGAAAGAAGGGAAAAATAAAAAATTAGGAAACTAAGAATTGGAGGAAACATAATAAAGGAAAGAAGGGAACTTATGGTAAAAAGTGAGGTCAACATAGTAAGGAATCTGCAATTAAGAACCTTCTAAAATGAACTAAATTAGCAACGTCTTTTTAGGGAAAGTATTTAAACCTGAAGGGGAATCTAGGAACACCTAGGAGAAATTATAGGAGCAACTCTAGGTGGGTGAGGGAAATGAGTGATTTAATAAATTAAAGAAAATAAATTTTGGAGGAAAGTGGGGGATGAATGACACTTGTACGATGGAGAAATTTTAGATAATTTCATTAAAACTTAAATTAATAAGGGATTTAGGGAAAGTGTGAAGGTCTAAAACTATATAAAAGAAAGGGAAGAGAAGGAAGAAGGGGATTGACTGTTAGCGTAACGTTATGCGGCCGGAATTGTGACTTAACTGATTACTTGTGGAGAGTTGGGATTTTCCAGCTTCGATAGGAGTGGTAGCTCGACCTTACGAGGCGAACTGGGAAGCTAGACGGACCATCGGGATTGTGTGTGGCCCTTTTGCGGCTCGGGGGGCTAAGTGGGAAGTAGAGTACCCCTAGCGATTGGTTGGGAGGTACCGGTGTAGTCTTTACGGTCGGCGAGCGAGAGCGGCACGGAGTAGGAGCGACACGGAGCGCGGGGTCATCATTCAAGGTGGGAGTTAAGGCAACGATATGTTTTTCATTTGCATGATAGAAGGTATTAAGACCTTAGCCCTCTCTTATTGTTATCAGCATTTTTGTATTGGCATTGTGAGATGAAAAATACTTAACTTCAAACGGCTTGGGTTCTTGTTGGATTAATTGGTTTCTTGCCTTGCTCTTCGGCAATTGTAATTGTGGGACAGTTATAAAAATATTACTTCTTACTCTGTTGTTGCATGTCGGTATTAGATAAAAGAATTTTATGATCTCGGCATTGCAGACCTTCCTTGGATATGTGCGATCTCCCTCTATGCCTTGCATTTGTTGTCTGTGTTTTTACATTGTCGTGGGCGTTTTTACATTTCCGTGGGTGTATTTACATTTTTGTGGGCGTTTAAATATCCCAGTGGGCGTTTTTACCTTTTCCGTGGGCATTTTTACATTGTCGTGGGTGTATTTACATTTCTGTGGGCATTTAAATATCCCAGTGGGCGTTTTTACCTGTAACAACCCTCCTTGTTACAACAACGACTCGGACGACAGGTGCAAATTTTTTTGTTTTAAAGGTGTGTGCGCGCACGTAGGAAGGAACCAGACATTCTAGAATCTACGTCGCCACTCGACCACCAATAAGACGCAACCACGATGACCAAGACAAGAGGACATTAGGCGCACAACTGCAAGCATTAAACGACCTTAGACCTCAGGAAGAAAAACACACACAGAATTGTATATATTAGGGCTCGTCAGGAGATGTCTAGATCCCGCCCGACACAAGCAGACCACGCAATGCCAGACCTCTAAGAACTGCAAAATCAAGGACAACCACTACCATTGCGGGAGACGCAATTCAGAAGGGCTCCGACACCGATCAGCCACTAGAAGGGCTCATTGAAATCAATTTACAACCCTTACCCCAGTTGACTTCTATTGGACAAAGAAATACCAACCCATTCTTAAATAAGTAAAATCAACTAAATTCCATCCTCGTCTACTAAGCTACGGTGACTCTTCGTACTTAAATTCAAGGTCAGCTCTTGATATCAGTTTATCGCTGACCACATTTACTACAATAACAACCATGAATGAATAATTTCATTACCCTTATAATTTAAGGACTTCGCAATTCACTTACTAAATTCATGATAACGACAGGACATCACCCTAGCGCTGGCATTATTAATGAACCCAACCTCTTCTACTAAATCAAATACTCTATGGTGCTTAGCTCAAGGGTCCTCTTAATTTATAAATCCTCAATAACTAAAGATTCATAAGCTTGATCATAAGACCACCATTTCATTATTTTCCTATGATACCTAACACTAAAATATTAATGACGCCGCCAAGACATAATAAACATATTACAATATATCCCATTAACTCCGCGAAAAGGACAATCACCTCTGATTCTAAGTGGTTC
>SNQJ01S0187547.1:0-18456 GCA_010110895.2 Picea sitchensis | reverse complement strand
AGAGGGGAACCCGATGGCTTTCCCCTATTCCTGCCATTCCTTTCAATTGTTTTTTATAATGGTCGTGATATGCTCCAACCAATTAAACATAGCATCGCTTTCTTGAATGTGTCTTATAACCTCTAGCATTGTTAACTTACATCCGATGCTCGACACGCGGCAGTGAAACAAAGAGAGACGACAATACAGTCCATTTAGCATGTGGTTATTTAACCTAATTGATGAGAAAGCCCTTTTAATTCGTTGTTGTCGTCAACCCCATGAGTTGTTGTATCCAATACGTTGGGTCAAGTGTTTTGGGCATCGAATCTCCTCCATGAGGCAAGCGAGTGATAATATGAATCAGGTCGTTTGTGATTCCAACTAGGATTTCCAACAGTAAGTGGCCTCCATGGTACCAATTGATGATAAATTTTGTTGGCTCTTCTTTCCAACCCCCAAAATCTGCAATATGAGGGACACCCAAGAAGTGTTGAATGTGGGCACGATCAAGCAATTGAGTTTTTTCTTTCCATATGTCGGCATCCATGCTCCATGCTATGAAATTCCATCAGTGTTTGTCCCACGGGATATCTTCCATAAATCTTAAAAGCATTTACCAAAATAGTTGAATTTGTCCACTTTTTAACTCACTTTTTTTTTATCTTATTACACATCCACCTATTAACTAAAGCATTTTTTATTATATTACACATCTTGCCACCCATTTTTTAATTTTTTGGTAATTTCAATTATCTTAAATAAATCAGAGAAAATCCTTAGAAAAAATTATTAATCAAAATTATTTCTGCTATTAATCCAATTTAATTATTACTTCTGTTTTTTACTAGTTTGTCGGGGACTAGTTTGTGGATTCAGGGGCATCTAACCCGTCAAAATCTTATTAATTCACGTTATGAATAAATACTATTTAAAACTAAGTTTTTCGTCGGGTTGAAATTTAGGTTACTCCGAGAGATCACTATATATTTAACTCCACTTTCATATTTGATTCACTTTCACGTTTGCAGCTTTAAGATCTGTGTAAAGCTTCGTTCATATTTGGTCCACTTTCACGTTTGCAGTTCTAAGATCTGTGTAAAGCTTTGGGTAATCTCGATCAGGTCTAATGGAGGTTCTTCCGAACGATCTCGTTCGAGAGTGCTTGTTAAGAGTGACCTACAAATCGCACGATAATCTGAAAAGTGTGTGCAGAAGTTGGGAGTCTATGGTGAGCAACCCTGAGTTCTATGCGGACAGAAAGATATCTGGGACGTCAGAGCAGCTGCTATGCTTGATTCAAGATAGCTGGGATAATAATTACGGCTTTGAAATAAGGGTATATGACCCTGTGAAGGGCACCTGGGAAAGGCTACCTCCCATCGATGATCCCCACTTTGCTGGAATAGGAGGATGGTTTCAGTGCGCTGCTGTGAACCGGAAGCTGGTTCTCATAGACGGAATGACAAAGGGTGTATACATTTATGACTTTGAGTCTGCCAGATGGAGCCGCGGAGCTGACATGCCTGGTTCTCATGCCTACTTGTTTGCCTGCGCTGTCGATTCTTCCAACGGACTTGTCTACGTCGCTGGAGGGACGAGTGAGGATTCCCACCCTCTGGGTGCTGCAGAAGTTTATAACGTGGAGGAAAACAAGTGGGAAATTCTGCCTCCTATGATTCAACCGGACGCTCCAGCATGCCATGGTGTTTTCATGGAAGGTAAATTCATAGTGTTAAGCGGAGGCGAAGACAGATGTGCAGAAGTTTTCGAGCCGAGTGCGGGGACGTGGAGAAGGTGGGAAGATATGAGTTTCAGGGGAGATCCATGGAGAAAGTGTGTGGCTTTTTCTTCTGGGGAGTTGTACTCTTTCAGTGAAGAACAACGACAGGTTATGAAGTATGATGGTGAGAAAAACGTTTGGACTGTTGTGGCTTCGATTCCGCAATCTGTTGTCTTCGTTAAGTGTGTTACACAGTGGCGCGACTGGATATTTGTAGGCGGAGGTCRCCCCTCGAAACACGTGTGTTATCTGTTTAAGCCGTCAACCGGGCAGTGGATTGAAGGTAAGGGTGTTATCGCATCTGCAGCAGCAACCGTGGAGATTTAAAATCGATTAGTTTATTGGAGTTATTTTGTTTCTGGGAAATATTTGTTGGGTAATTGGGAATTATTTTGTTTGGTGAATTTATTTGGAACTGTTTGTTTTTTGGAGTGTAATTTGAAGATGCACTAAGTTGCAAGTTTTGGTGAATGATTTTTAATTCAGAGGGGTAGGGTATGTATACCTTCGTAGATTTTACCAGTCAAATTGTTGAGGGACCCCGGGGAGGGGGGGTCCCCCAGCGATTTGACTGTTGGAACTGTTTGTTTTTGGAATGTAATTTGGAGATACAGGGATTTTAATGAATGATTCTTAATATGTTAAATGTTGTGATTATGTTAATAGATTAATAATAATAATCTATTTTTAAGGTTAAGGTAGACACCAAATTGATGTATAAGACTAAGTCTACCCAATCGTTTGATTTCTATGGATAAATTTAAATTTATAATTTCTTAGAAAGAAACACATGTTTTTAACCATTAAGCTAACTCAAACTATTTTCAAATTCAATGAATTCCATTATTAAAACATAGTGATAACAATAAATTCAATTATTAAAACATAATAATAAACTTTACTTATTTTTTCACTTTAATTTCATCTCTGAAATCCCAAATTTACTCATCCTTAAAATCCCAAATTTTAATTTTTCAAACTCGATTCTTGAAATCTCATTGTTCAAAAGTATTAGAAATTTGATCTCTGAATGACAAAATATTGATTCTTTTACCACCACAATGCTCCGCTGCCCTTCAGACATCCTCTCACTGTAATTCTATATTCTTAGAATACCCCAAACCATGCCCTCACTGCCAAAATGATCAAACAACGAATAGTTAGCAAAACTAGAAATCAGGGCATTTAAGGGATCAGTGACATTTCCAACAGTCAAGAACGTTAAGACTTAGTCTAAATTTAAAATTCAATATTCAATGAAAATGTTTTATTTTTACATAAAATTTTCTAATATAATTATTATAATATTATTATTGATATATTGAATTATAATATTATTATTGATATATTGAATGTTGATGTAATTTGGAAGAAATTCAATTATAACTAAGGTTACAAATGTTATTTTTCACTTAAATGCATTTATGTTAAATACATTCATGAATATATATGAGTAAAATAAATTTATTTTAGATTTAACTTTTCTTTAAAAATAAATTATCATTTTGAAAAACTATAATACTAATATTATATATTAATATGTATAATAATGATACCATATGGTAGTGAGTTTAAAAATTTAAATTTTTTTTTAAAGAAGTGAAGTGATTATATGAAATGAAAAATTGAGATTTTTTTATCATTGCATTCTTAGGTGATTGTTTCATTGTTAGAGATGTGAAAACTAGAGTTCATGCTTAACTACTCAAACATTAGTGTTGTCACAATGTAGCTAAAATAAAATAAAATATGGATATAGGTTCACGTGTAAATCAAACAAGAAGAGAAGCATGTAGGTTTTGATCCCCTTGATCTAAATATGGATGTAGGTTCACGTGTAAATCAAACAAGAAGAGAAGCATGTAGGTTTTGATCCCCTTGATCTAAATATGGATGTAGAACCCAGATATGATATGATCTCTAGAGCAATTTTTGTTTTATACATCAAAAATGAAAAGTGGTGGTTGTAATCTTGCCACAAACCCATGAACTATTCTAAAGCGCTGCAAGTGTTAGAAGGAGTGACCTTGCTCAAAGGAGGTCCAAAATGAAGGGAGTGTTGTCACATTTGTGGACTACCTACAAAAAATAGGAAACACACTTATAGAGCCATGATTCAATCTTACAAAGTGTTGAAGAAGTCACCCATTAACGTGAAAGTAATTTTTGCTTACAAAATATCGATGCCAATCATTTGCCTTAGTCCCTCCATGAATCATAAGATGATATAATCCTTATTCACTTATCTTAAATTTCTCAAGATGTAAACATTTTTTTAAATGAAAAACATAAAGAAAGATAAAACTTTGACCATCAAATTTTGTTTTCAAGGATTTTGAGTCATTTCGAGAAAACTTAAATTGAGTAGATCAAAGTAGAACTTTACTTTGATAGAAAAAAGTGAATTCAACAAAATAGTGGAATTAGTCCACTTATTAACTCATTCATTTTTATCATATTACATATACTTCCAGCAAAAAAAATTTAAATTTTGATCATTTGGATTATCTAAAAAATACCAAAAAATATGTTTGGATTATCTAAAAAATACATACTTCCGCAATCTGCTCTCAGTGGCAACAGTGGAGATTTAAATACGATTAGATAAAGCAACAACTGTTTGTTTATGTTAGTTATTTGAAATTGTTTGTTTCTTGCAGTGTAATTTGGAGATGCACGGAGTTTAGTGAATGATTCTTCATATGTTTCTTAAAGTTATTTGAAATTGTTTGTTTTTGAAATGTAATTTGGAGATACAGAGATTTTAATGAATGATTCTTAATATGTTGAATGTTGTGTTTATGTTAATAGATAATAATAATAATCTATTTTTAAGGTCAAGGTAGACACCAAATTGGTGTTTAAGGGTGGCGGCGACAAATGCTCTCACCGCATGTTCGCATATGCAGCAGCAACTGTGGAGATTTAAAATCGATTAGTTTATTGGAGTTATTTTGTTTCTGGGAAATATTTGTTGGGTAATTGGGAATTGGAGATACAGAGATTTTAATGAATGATTCTTAATATGTTGAATGTTGTGTTTATGTTAATAGATTAATAATAATAATAATAATCTATTTTTAAGGTTAAGGTAGACACCAAATTGGTGTATAAGACTAAGTCCACCCAACCATTTGACTTCTACGGATAAATTTAAATTTATAATGTTTTAGAAGAAAACACATGTTTTTAATCATTAGACCCACTCAAACTATTTTCAAATTCAATAAATTCTATTATTAAAACATAGTAATAACAATAAATTCAATTATTAAAACTAGTTCAAGGGTTCCTGTGGTCATCAACATGGAAAAATCAGCAATCATCCTACAAACTCTCAATAAGAATCACAATTGTAAATTTCCACAACTCCCAATGGAATTAGAATTGCTCTTGGTGTGGTTGGTGTCATTTTTTAATAATAGCATGCTTTAAATTGTAGGAAACCACTATTGAAGGTGATATTGGGAGATGGTCCTGGGCTCGAGGACGTGTTTTGGGTCTCTCTGCCATTTTTGGATACGAGAAAAGTATTAGAACAAACTACCTTGCTTTATTTGTATGCATTTGCACTTTCTTTGTGAAATTTTTACTTTAAATTTGAAGGACCATGTATTTTTGTTCTCATGGTAATATTTGTTAAATTGTGTAGTGGACCTGGAATCGATGCACACACACTTAGGTCTGGTCTAGGTTATCAACCATATACACAAAAAATATACAATCTAAACTATGAACATAAACACACTCAGATGCCTAACAAATTAGAACAATGGAAAATAAAACTAGCAATGGAATCATAAACAATTAGACATGAATTCCAAGCCCAAAATCACTCGTTCCTAAAACCATAACAAAGAGCTCCAATACCATAGAAAATGATCCCTTTCTTATAAAAAAGAAAATTCCAAAACACTTAAAAAAACCTCCTCGGTTTCTGTGCCAAATTCTGTTGAACCAAGACTGAGGATTAGGGCATCCCTTGCCCCCTCAAACCCTCCACTACCTCTGCAACCCTTGTACAAGTTTGGTTGAATCCTTCTAGACTTATCCATTGTCCTTAAGTAAGGTTCCTAGGTTGCAGTAGAGTCCTTCCAGCCCCTATCTTGCTCCTCAGCTTCCTTCGCTATGGTCTACACCCAATCTCTACCTTTCCGGTCACGTGGGTGGTTGTAGGGTGAGGTTTTGAGCCCTCCCAACTCCTCGAATCCCTCCTTTACTTTACCAACACTCACATAGGCTCAACACAACTCTGCTACAAGATACAACAACCTACTACAAGTTGCCTCAGACTTTTAGAAGACTTGCTGATAGTATCAACCCTCTAGTTGCCTCAAAACTTCTCCAATGGTTGTCGTTGTTTCTAACTATTTACGATTTCATATCATCCTTAAACCTACCCTCAAAACTGCCACTAAAATTCCCAAAACTTGTTGTTGTTCTAGTCCTCAAAGTTGTCCAAAATTTGCAACTAGTGTGGTTGTTCCAGCGCTCAAAGTTGTCCATAATTTGTTGCTCCCTTCTATATTAGTTGGCAGCCACCTATACCTATTGTGAAATCCTCCCCTAGAAGGTCTATACCCTCCCACAAGCATGTTTCCACCTTTCTTTGATAGGTCGAGCCTCTCACAAGTTTGTGGTTTCCACCCATGGCTGCCCAAATCCTTCCACATACCTGCATACTCCTTCTCTAATTAGACCGAGCCACCAAAGGGAAAGTTGAGCCTCTTCATAAGGCTTGCAACTCCTTTATTCACTAGGTTGACCCCGCCCTTATTTCCTATAGCTAGACTCATAATTGTTATCCGCACTACTCGACCCTCCTCACAAATGAATCTCCACAAAATAGAAAAAACAATAGACCTGAGGCCTCATTTGGCCCCTCTACATGGATGGCATGAGGTCACTAAGTGGTTGGACTAAGGTAACCAAGGATGCACACTGTAATGAATTTTCACATTCATCTTCTCTCCTTTATACACAACTATTAATGGTGAGTAAAAATCCCTTAACTTATCTCAATATTAAATTAGAATATTTTAATCACTCATGTGGGTGTGAAGCCCCAATAAAATGCCACAAGGCCCATAAACAAGCCCACAGAGCCCCACATGTTTGAGAATACTCCATCACCTGAAAGAATATTTTTCTCCCACACTAATTTTTCTACCATAGTTGCTCCCCAATCTACATGATTGGTTTCCCCCTCTGTCATTGAAGCAAATCGTGATGTATGGCATGGTATTTTCTTGGAAGGCATGCTTCTCCTAGAATCCTATCGCTTCGGAGCATCCTTCCTAGACATCTAAACCCATGACACCTTCCTAAAATTCTTGGAAGAATCTTATCTTCCATTTGAACCTGAAGTTTGAATCTCCCTCTGACCCTACCATTCTCTCTAAAGTTGAACTCCCTTTGAATCTTTTGAATCCCTCTAAAGTCGAGCTCCATGTGAGTCTGCACAACCTTCGGAGCTACCCTCTCCCTATTCACCGTCACTTTGTTGTTATTGGCCATGAATCGCATAGGTTTTCCCTCTCTAACTCCAAGAACTACTGTTGTGTCTGAGCTTGATCCTCTAGGAATGAACAACATTGGTCCATCCCAGAAAAAAATGGCATATCCCTTCTTCTCAATCGGTGAGACTGAGAGCACAGTTCTGGAACCCATGCCACATTTTTCACCCTCAACACATCTCCTGCCTCCTTCTGAAATATCAATGTTCCAAATACCTGCATTGCATGTTTGGTCCCCATCCCAGGCACCACGTACTTATCTAATTCAGACTCCATGAATCTCTCGAACAAATCCCATGCCCCTGTCATATCCTAATGACTCCCACTATATAATAACCATGAAATCCTCCCAAGGCAAGCGTCCTGTAAATGTGTTGAACCTACACAGAATAGATCTAGCTAAACAATAATACACACATTTGTAGAGAGAATTGGAGAAAGAAGAAGAAGGAGAGAAAGAATGAAAGAATTCTCATTAACCATTGTGAATAATAAATAATTTACACATGATATATTTTGTATAACTCAATGAGTGCACACTGGAGGAGAACCAATGCGCCATAGTGGTGGTCTAGAGTGATCTGGACACACACCAACAGTTACGGAGTGAACTTCCACCTAGTATAGTCTCTCAGGAAGTTACAGGAGTGAACTGCCACCCAGTTGAGTTAACTAGTCAACTAGTCTTCAGTTAACTGACTGAACAGAGAGAAGTGAGGAGTTAACTCAGGGAATCAAGAGTAATGCATCAGTCTGGTGATGATCCCAAGGCAAGGTCAAATTAGCATGGTGATGATCCCAATGTTGCATGGTGATAAAACCAATGGAACATCTAAACTCAACTCAACTAGTTAAATTGAAGTGTCAACTGAAAGAGAATATTCTCCAGGTGGAATATTCTCCCCTAAAATATAGGAGATTGGACAATGACTAATTATGACTAATAAACAAGGAAAAACCTTAGGAAAAAAAAATCCTAGGTGTGTGTGAAGTAACTCCAACACCCCCCCTTGAACATCACGATGGTGAAAATAAAGAATGAGTCCTGGCAACAAGGCCATGTTAGGTACCGAAATACAAAAGATACACTAAAAATAAAGTGAGGAAATAGGGAAAACCTCATGGGAAAAACCCCCCCTAAAGTTACAATTTATGTAAAAAGAAGAACTACGGTTGCTATGAAACTATGCCGTTCACTCCAAGATGACTTCGCAAAGAATGGAACTTCTGCTCAGTGGAGGTCTTGGTGAAGATGTTTGTCATTTGTTATGTTGAAGGACGGAACTGTAAGTCGATTATCCCCTCGTGTACTAAGTCCTGAATGTAGTGCATGTGGATCTCGATGTGGTTCATTCGTTGTCTCTGAACTGGATCTATGCAGACCTTCAGAGTGATATGGTTGTCACACCATATGACGATCGATTGATGATACTAAATGCCCAACTCAGTGATAAAATGTTGTAGCCACATAGCCTGAATGGTTATGTTAACTACCCCTATGTACTCTACCTTGGCTGAAGATAGAGCAATGGAATCTTGCTTCTTGCTCGACCAACAGATAGGCATGGAACCAAGACTGAGTGAGTAACCAAATGTGGACTTGCGATCAGTGTTATCACCAGCCCAGTCAGAATAAGCAAACCCGACGAGATCTAATTTAGATTATGCTGCATAATGAATCCCAAAGGTGATGGTGGTCTATATGTATTGAAGGATATTCTTTGCAGCCTTCTAATGTAGCTCATGCAGTTCCTGCATAAACCTAGAAATTGCACCAACTGCATAGGAGAGGTATGGTCTGGAGTTTGTTAGATACAAAAAGTGTAATATCCCTAGGTCGAACCCCAACTATAAATGTAATAATGTACTTAAGTTGGTGAGTTGTTTATATATTTTTGGCATGCATCTTCCATGGCGTAGTGCGTGCATGTACTGCACAATAAAATAATGGAATGGGCACATTCCAGGATACTACGCGCAATAACTTAAGTGCGCGCAATATTGAGGCCAGGGAGCCTTTGTGTACATGTTGTGTTTTATAGGCTGGTGAGCCATTTATTATAAGCTAGGATGCTTATGTTTTGAATTAGGCTAGAGAGCCTAGATGCTAAAGGCCATTGTGCCTATATTTGTATACATCTCATCATTAATATAAAATAGATCACTGCGTGAAGATCGACCACGATAAAAGAGATGGGGGACTAAACTCCACTGGTTAGGGAAAGGGAGGGGCCTAAAAGTTAAGGAAAAAGGCTAAGCTAGGGAGCTTAAGCCAAAAAAGAATATTATATTAATATTTCTTAAATCATAAAGTATGGATAATTATTTTATCCTAAGTTCTAAAGTTGGGGACAAGTGGGCCAAAGTAGCTCCCAACATGACAAGTGTCAAGTTGGGGACATGCATACAAATGTGATGAACTGTATGAATCATGGAACCATGGGCTCCGTAGTCGACTTTGCAAACATAGTCCACAGCCTCAACCATGGTACACAAATTATTGTTTTGGATGAGATTGTTTTTCATACAAGGTTGTTTTTCATACCTTTATTACTGCTTTTGTTTTGCTGGGATTGCTTGTGACATATGCTCAAAGAGTAAGTATTTGGTATACTCTTTCCATTTTCACTTGAGGTTATTAATGGAATTGTGTTCATGATTGTAATGCTTTCTCTATTTATGGATGAATACACATTAACCTAACTCCTGATCGTTGTAAATGTCTTCAAGTGTTGCATGTTGTCTACATATGCAACTTCCTCAGCCATAATTCTGCAATTTAGTGTATTTCTGCAATTTAGGGTAGCAAGGAAGGAGTTCACACACCATGTATTTTTCATCCGCATTGTCCTCTTTCCACTTTTAGGACAACCTCCCATTTGAAGCCTTGTTTGACTCCATCACCCAATGATAAGGCACTAATCTCCAGCCCTACCATCCACTTTATTTTTGTAGTTTCTATAACCTTGGTTTGTTGGAAATAACTCTTCACGTCACCTTGCACTTCATAGCCTTAGTTCCCAGCAATCATATTTAGGGAAGCCTCCCTTGAGTCGAACGAGAGCCAGCCTTGCTGGAAATAACTCTCCACATCACCTTGCACTTCATAGCCTTAATTTCCAGTAATCTTATTTAGGGAAGCCTCCCTTGAGTCGGAGGAGAGCGCCGACCTTGCTGGTAATAACTCTTCACATCACCTTGAACATCATAGCCTTAGTTTCCAGCAATCCTATTTAGGGAAGCCTCCCTTGAGCCGGCCTGAAGAGAAAAGAGGAGTTGGGGAGGTGACAGTAACTAACGCCCTAGTTACCCAAATCTATCATCCAGGTGTTTGGGACTTTTGTAGTTACCCAAATCTATCATCCAAGTGCTTGGGACGTTTGCATATCCATGATGACAGACTGAGCGGTAACATCCCCAACAACACAAAACTTTAGGTTATATATTTAAGTGGAAAGGTCATCCATTGGAAACCTCTTCGGCATGGTAGAACGTTCTGACATTCTACCCAATTCAATAACTTCACCCCCAATGGATAGTCTAACTATAGAAAACATGCAGGCTGTTACAAAGACCCGGAGTACACAAATATGAAAAACAATTGCATGGTTTGTTGGAAAAGGAGAACCCCACGGATTAGCATTGCAACATGGCAAACTAGGAAAAGGCCCTTTCACAAAGTGGGTAGGTACCCTGCAAGAGAAGGGGATGTTAACCCTTTATTTGTGTAGCGAAGAGAAAGTAGAGGTTATCCCTTTATTTGTGTAGAGAAGAGAAAGTAGAGGTTATCCCTTTATTTGTGTAGTGAAGAGAAGGCATTTTCATGTATGTGGCCGGAAAAAGGAGGGTCGACCTTTTCTTGTGAAAAATGGGAAGGTTGAGCTTCACACTCATATAAAAGTAAAGCTTGAGTTACAAGTAGTGACCAAAATAAATGTGTGTGTCGCAACTCCATAACAATTCCATTTAATTGTGTTACAAGTAGTGACCAAAAAATATGTATGTGTCACAACTCTATAAAAATTCCATTTAACTGTGTTACATGACCAATTGATCAAGGTTAAGCAACTCTAAAATCTAATGGAAGATTTCTAAGAGACGTTTGATGCATATATTAAACGATTTTATTGTTCTTACCTTCTCAACAAACTCAACACATACTAAAACCAAGCATTAAGCCCACCAAGCAACCTCATTAGAAATTTCATACAAGAACCACCGATGAAGGATATAAGTTTTATCTGTTCATTGAGTCAATCCTAAACATTGATCTTAAATTGTTAGCAAACATTTACCACTGCAATACAACACAGAGGTGCCAAATCTTAGAAAATATATCGATGGCATTCTCAAATGTCCATAAGGACCTTGATTGCGTTATATCGTCCTAACCAATTCACTTTCCTCCAAAATCTGATAAAGACCTTGATTGTGTTATATTATCCTAACCAATTCACTTTCCTCCAAAATCTGATAAAGATCTTGATTGTGTTATATTAACCTAACCAATTCACTTTCCTCCAAAATCTGATAAAGACTTGGATTGTGTTATATCATCCTCTACTCAATTTACTTTCCTCCAAAATTTGGAGAAATCCTTATAAACTTCCACACAGAAAAATACGAAATGTGCATGCATGGTGTAGCAACATTTAACTCAAATAAAGCCTTGAACACAAAAAACAATGAAATTTACAATGAATTATAGCAACAATAAGCATAATAAATAGCTAAAAGATACAAAAGAGCTAGAAAGCATAATAATGTCAAGTAGAACACAATGCAATTCCAATATTTTGCATTTTTCCAACTTTATTGTGTAACAATGTGTGCAGATAGTAATATACAAAATGCAATTTTGATATCTTGCATTTTTCCAACGGCTTTCCAACTTCATTAAGGGAAAGATATGTATAGATAGCCGAACAAACCATCAAATGCTGTAGAAAGAATGATATTAGTATTTGGTGAGCACCATAGCAGGTGCAGCTTAAGCTGGCACAAACAATGGAGTCATTTCACGTTCAGATATATTTTAGTCTTCCGCTTACATAAGTCAGTGGATGGGTCAATCAACTAATGCTATCAGTCACTCTTCCAGCATCAACATATTTTGAGTCGCGGGATCAATAATTAATGATCACTGTCAGTCAGTAACAGTCAGCAATGGCATGCTTTCAAAATGTTGTACATAAGCTGCTTTTTATGTTAGATGGGAATTGCAGTGGAATAGGGCATGCAAGAACACATTCTGCTCCTAATGGCATGCTTTCAAAATGTTGTACACAAGCTTCTTTTTAAGTTAGATGGGAATTGCAGTGGAGTAGGGCATCAATCTACTCCTTTTGGGCTCAGATAATCTTATCTGTGAAATAGCAGCTGCAAGAGCATCTACAAGGTCATATTTCCCTGCTGATTGGATATCAAGCTCTGGTTGTTTTGGATGAGGCATACTCTGCAAACGCCCATAGAAAGATTCATCTTCTCCATACTCTATTGGAACTGAATTAGTGAACTGTGCTCTTCTCTCCCTTTTACCTGGAGATAATGGAAGTGGGCATTCTTCTAACCATTCACCCTTCACAGCCAGGATACGCCTTTTTCTTTTTGGCATGCTCGTTGGAACCTTTACATTAGATTATGTTTAAAACTTGATCCATGGGTGGCCTGCAGTCGCAGAAGAAAATACGGTCAGAAGATTCATATATGTATAATTGCATCTTAAGAGAAAATAAAGATAGCACATATACAAAATATTTAATGCTTAGAAATGCAACAATTTTACTCACTCAATACTTCCTGTGGAGAAAGTCTCTTTTCCACATCCCTTGAAAGCATCCTTGACAGTAAATCCTTTGCTAGACCTGATATGAACTGCCAGTTTTCGGAATGAAAATCCAACTATACTACATGGAAGATTTCCATTTAACTGTGTTACATGACCAATTGGTCAAGGCTAAGCAACTCTGAAATCTAATGGAAGATTTCTGAGAGAAGTTTGATGGATATTTTAAAAGGATTTTTTTGTTCTTACCTTCTCAACAAACTCAACACATACTACAACCAAGCATTAAGCCCACCAAGCAACCTCATTAGAAATTGCATACAAGAACCACCTATGAAGGATATAAGTTTTATCTGTTTATTGAGTCAATACTAAACATTGATCTTAAATTGTTAGCAAACATTTACCATTGCAATACAACACAGGGGAGCCAAATCTTAGAAAATATATCAACTACATTCGATTGTGTTATATCATCCTAACCAATTCACTTTCCTCCAAAATCTGATAAAGTCTTGGATTGTGTTATATCATCCTCTACTCAATTTACTTTCCTCCAAAATCTGGAGGAATCCTTGTAAGCTCCCACACAGAAAAATATGAAATGCACATCCATTGTGTAACAACATTCAACTCAAATAAGGCCTTGAACACAAAAAACTGTGAAATTTATAATGAATTATAGCAGAAATAAGCATAATAAATAGCTAAAGAAGATACAAAAGAGCTAGAAAGGATAATAATNGAAATGCACATCCATTGTGTAACAACATTCAACTCAAATAAGGCCTTGAACACAAAAAACTGTGAAATTTATAATGAATTATAGCAGAAATAAGCATAATAAATAGCTAAAGAAGATACAAAAGAGCTAGAAAGGATAATAATTTCAAGTAGAAAACAATGCAAATCCAATATTTTGCATTTTTCCAACTTTATTGTGGAACAATATGTGCAGATAGTAATATACAAAATGCAATTTTGATATCTTGCATTTTTTCAACTGCTTTCCAACTTCGTTAAGGGAAAGATATGTATAGATAGTCGAACAAACCATCAAATGTTGTAGAAAGAATGATATTAGTATTTGGTGGGCACCATAGCAGGTGCAGCTTAAGTTGGCACAAACAATGGAGTCATTTCACGTTCAGATATATTTTAGTCTTCGGCTTACATAAGTCAGTGGATGGGTCAATCAACTAATGCTATTAGTCACTCTTCCAGCATCAACATCTTTTGAGTCTCGAGATCAATAATTAATGATCACTGTCAGTCAGTAACAGTTAGCAATGGCATGCTTTCAAAATGTTGTACATAAGCTGCTTTTTATGTTAGATGGGAATTGCAGTGGAAAAAATTTAGTGTGCGGGTGTGCGCTAAATATCGATGTCGCACGGAAAATTATTGGTGTACAGGAGCGTGCGCTAAATTTAGCATTGTGCAGTGTGCACACACATAATAATGACGCGCGTGGTGTGCGCAGTGTTGGTAGAGAGCAAAAGAGTTTGGTTGGTGCGTGCAAAGTATTGGTGCGCGGTGAGACATACTAAACTCTGGCATGGTGCAACGCATAGAGTATAATGCACACGGAATATCAATACTTCATACAAAAAATGCGCGCAACAGGTATTAGTGCAAGAACCAAAATTGTGCATGGTGGATATTGGTGCATGACACAAAAGTGCACACGGTTATTGGTGCGACAAAGAAGTGATGCACAATGGTTATAAGTGCGTGAAGCACTATTTACCTTGTGGTATTTTTGCACATGGTAAATATGGGTGTACAAGTTGAAATTTGTGCACATGAAGTTGTTTGAAGGGTGAACAATAGCAGAAAACCAGTGATTTTCTATGATGTTTTATATCATTTGAAAGTCATATTTTTGCAGCGCGTTTTTTAGGCCCTTAAGAGCGTTTTTAGCAACGCAAAAACTAGGAGAATAGAGTGTGAGAAGGAACATTGTGTTTGTGTAGTTCAAATAAAAGAGCTCGGGGAGAGATTTCTAATGGTGTAAACCATTCATCAAGTGACACTTTTATGAGAAAGTTACAGCACAAACAGTGAAGGGTAAATTTTAAGACCCAACTAACTTCAAAGAGCCATAACTTTCTACTCCGGAATCAGATAGAGGCGCAGGAGAAGTCAATGGAAAGATATTGAGCCATAGAATATAATCCCAGAGCTGAATTAAATTTTTGGGCATGTTAAAAGTGTTTAATATGGAAAATAAGGTACATGTAGCATATCAGTTACAATATGGTATTTTGGCCTAGAACTTCAGCCGGTTGTAACTAGCAACCTGGAACCCAGAAAAAGGTGAAACTTGGAAAAACTGTCCATAATATGTATATGAAGAAACCCAATGGACCTCCCACAAAAATTCCAATGGACTAGGTACAAAAATGCATATTTATAGCGTAGAGTTGCGCCAAGTTGAAGAATGAACAGAAAAGTTATTGGGCAATTTTCAAATAGCTATAACTTTCTGCTCAAGACTCAGAATTGAGCATGGGAGCAGGTGTTGGAAAGGCCTCAGATAGTAGAATATAATTATTCACCCGGAAAATTGATTCGGGCATTCAATTTTCAAGGGAATCAGAATAAATAATTATCATATATTATGGAACCAAAATGGTTCATATATTTTCATGAAAATTGTTGAGTCAATTAACCTAACAAAGTTTTGTTGGTTGCACATTTTGCAGAGTTAAAAACAATTAGTTATTAACAGGTGAGAAGGTTGAAGTTTAGTTAAAATTAAGCAGAGGTACTCAGGGAAAGAGTGCTATGACAAAATATTTCATAAGATGATCAAAAGATAAGATTACAAAAGGTTAAGGTATGAATCTTGGCGTAGCCATAAAGTCTTTGGAATCCACTACAAGAAGTCCTCTCATGTTAATCAAGTATTCAATGGAATCTAGGCAGAGGAATAGATCATGTAGCGAATGAATTAGTGAACACTACCAAAGAAACCAATATACAAATTAAGCAATGCATGGGAGTAAGATCTATTATAAAAGGCACATATTTATCTCTAAAAATATTCTTTCATACTAAAAGTACTTCCTCATACCCAGCGACCAGGTCTTCGCATCTTCGTCCTTCTTGTGCTCACCATCAAAGGTAGGAGGCTTGATATTATTCATTTCTCCCTGTAGTTCATTCACCCCAGTCCTTCTCTTATGCTTTCTAACAAGAGATGGACTTGAGCTACTACGCGCTTTCTTGAAAGAATGCTTACCAACACTTCTTTCTTCTATTATTTTCTCATCATGAGACCTGTGATTTCTTGATATACTTTTCTCTGTCTCCTTATCCATATTTTTTTCTATTTTTTCTAGACTTTGCATCAATTTGACATTGAAGTCACCTTACTACGCCTTGGATCTAACAAGCCTTTTGTTATCATCCTTATAACTCTGGACATCTTTCTGCAATCCCTTTATGGTTTCAGCTAAATTCATGTGCTCCTCCTTGGATTATGTAACATCAGCACCGAAGCCGATATACAAATATCCAAATTCATCATCAAGATTATAAGTCCTCTATGCCTATTCCATGGCTTTTAACCTTCTGCATTGACTATGTCCTTCTCTATTTGCTGAAAATTCAGTAAAATGTGTAGGCAATTAAGATTTGTAAGATGATTTCAGGCAATAACTACATGAAAAGTTTGCACCACTTTGTCAAAATCCTTCCCTCGGATCTCTTGGATGATTTTAACATCCCAAACTCTAGTGCGCACACTCGTGCACTCCTGTCTTTTTGCGCATCACAAATCTATACCGCACACCAATGCTTTCTGCGTAAACTAAACTTTGCACTGCGCAGTGCCAATTCTTAGTGCACACATCTATTCATGATAGTCTCTGGCCCATACAAGTGTAGTGTTGAACCAATAACTCTAATACCATAATGTAACATCCTCAACCACCCCAGGTTGGGCCACGACACACAACCTCGACTTTTGTAGCTCTGATTCAACCAAACTGTAACATCCCTAGCACACTATTGAGCAATGTTACTTTGAAGTTTCAATATGCATATTCCACTCTAACACAAGTCCGCGCAGTATCACTTGAAGTAAATTGCTCTACCCAAACTTGAGTCACACCACGCAACTTATAACAGTACAAGTAACTCAAACAACTGCGCACTAGAGCAGTGAGTCCACAACATATCTATGCACACAACCATCTCGGCGTCATGTGCAAATTCTAATTTTGTTGTGAGCATACTCTATTTCCTTAAACGCACACACAAAAATCAAGTCTCATGTGCATGCAGGCTACTTTCCTACCTCAAATACTCATGACCAATAACAAAAGATAGCTAAACGGGAGAACTAACAACAACTGTCATACTTTTTGCAGGACCGCAATATTGAATGACAACAACACCTTACATGAGAAAGCATTATAAAACAAAATAACAGCAATTACTTATATGTGATAACATACAAGAATTAACCCATGTCAAACATAGACAAATATGCACACAGTAAACAAGACAACACATAAAGAACACTTATCTTTTATGGAAGTCACCAACTGCGTGCATAACTCAGACGTTCCTCCCAACCATAGACTTTGTTAGTCTTAAGATTTCAACAAAAGGTCACCCCCGAGTTGGGGCTTAACTCCACCAGGGAAAAAGGCTTCTAGTGACACACTAAGGTCTGGCTCTCAACAGAATTGCTCAGTCCTAAGTATCCACTGTTGCAACTAGCACACAGTCGCTCATTCCCCACGCACCTATCACACCCAAGAAAGTGTGTCCCTTCTCTACTCAACATTCCTTCAGATGCCCCACTTTCCTTCCCAGGGTTACCAACAACAATTCGGATAGGAAGTCTCTAAGCCCTGCAACTAATGCTCAGTGCACCAAAGAACAACTCTCAAAAAAACTCTCACTGGGAGATTATGCTCAAGGGTTTGACAACCACTTCACAACAACCAATCTCTCACCCAGAGAGACTGCTCATGGTCTGTCAACCCATCTCCTCAACATTAAAGATCTGGTACATCCTCTCAACTCCTTACAAGCTTCTCGGAGCAGATAAGGTGATAATTGAATTTTCCATATTGTATAACCCCCTTTTGCTCACAAGAGCCTGAAACATCCATAATAATGCAATAATCCCCCCAAAATACACTAAATCTAGCAATATATATTGCATGCCTTTCACTTGACACTTTTCACCTTTAGAAGTAGATTTACCCCACTTGGTGAATTGTTCCCCACTTGGTAATATTATTAAAATATTCCCCCATTTTCCCTGTTTTGGTGGAGTTGGCCCCCCATCTATTTTTGTCTGAGTTTGTCTACACATAGCGATGTAATATTGTATTAATAATCATGATTGTATTTACATGGTTAGGTGCACT
>SNQJ01S0187546.1:21067-39523 GCA_010110895.2 Picea sitchensis | reverse complement strand
TCGGCAAACAAGGAACTAAGGAACTCAAGCTAGAAAGCTAGTTTCCTTAGGGTCTTTTGTGGCTGTTCTAAAACAGAAATATCAGAGCACTTAGATGCTAGATTTATCAATGCAAACACTTTGGAAGATTACTATCTTTAACCATCTAAAAATTTCATCAAATTTTAGAGCAAAATGATGATCTTCCTATGCTAGATCTAGATTCTAAAGATGGTAATTTTAAAGACAGAAATCAGATCTAAGCTACCACTTGCATGCATGAAAGAACTTATGATTTAGCTAAACAAAATAGATCTAAACATGCTTGCATATGTGTAAATGTAACCAATGAATTTGCTTTTTCAAGAGAAGGAGAGAAAGAGCAAACTCGTGCTTTTAGAATGTATTGGGCAATGGAGTCCTTCTTGATGGGTTGTGGAGGGATCTTCTTCAAAGACTTGGAAGAGAAGAAGAGTCCAACTAGATCATCTGCTTCTCCAAGTTGAGATATCAATCACTTCGGTTGCTTACAAAAAGGGTTAGAAAATGATATCACCTACAAGAGAGATCTTACAACACAATTTGTTAAACCAAACATATATTGTATCTAAAACCACTCAAGTAAATAAATAGCAAGATAACTAATCAAACTAGCTTAACAATCTTACCCTACTGAGTAATAGTACTCCTAATAAGGCCACATTAACCAAAATATCAAAGTAGTAAACAACAAAATGATATCACCCATTCATATAGCATCCACACACTTGGCCAATCCACCAATTTGACCTCCAAAGTCTTCTTTTTATTCCAAAATATGAGAAAGAGTATTACAATAGCAATAGTACACAAGTGCTTTCTTCCCAAGCTCCAACTAGCTAAGAATGAAATGAGAAAGAGAATTACAATAGCAATAGTAATAATATGTTTTCTTCCCAAGCTCCAAATAGCTAAGAATGAGATAGAAAGCTCTTATTTATAATTATTTGGGTGGAGTTCCCAATGAGGAGGGTGCACCAAGTAGTAGAGGAGGGCGCAACAAGTGGTAGGGAGTGGTTTGCCAAGTGTGGGATGAGGGCTGCCACCTCTCCCACACTCAACAAATGTCAAACCAAGCTCAAGGGGAGAGGAGGTGCGCCACCTCTTAAGAGTGCGGGCTGCCACCTCAAGGGTGCTTCACCTCCAAGAGGGGCGCATCTTCTAATACACATGTGCAAAAAATCTCTTCAACCAAATCTTCAATCACTTGCCAATTAGTTTGGGTTTGTCTCCTTTGAGGGCCTTTAGCTTTCACCCTGTGCCTTTATTGTGTTCCTCAATCATCTTGTCCCACATATCTTTTTATTTTTCCCTTGGCTGATTTTTTATTGAATTAAAATGATCTTTTTGGCTTTTGAGAGTAAAATTAATTTTAAGTGATTAAAATCACTAATTTTACTCAAATAAGTAGGTAATGCTATGTAACATGGGTGATCTAAGTCCAAAAACGAGCATCCCCATGGCCTTTTTGGTGCCCAAATACCACTTTAATGTATCTTTATTTCTTTTTAATTAAAAATTGCTTCAATTCGGCAATTTTTTAATTAACTGAAAAAATTAAAAAAAACTCGGGGAGACTTAATACATTTCCATAAGACTCTAGGAGGATGTTTAGCACATGGTAATATACATCAGACACTAGGTTTTAGATCCATGCTCGCTTCAACCATGAGCATATATTCCGTACTGAGGGATTGAGTGAAAAACTCATAAATTATAAATCACCAGAAACGGTAAAAATATAATTAGTAAGTGAAAAACACTCCGCAGTATAACTCACGCTTTAGGACTTAAGGTGGCTAAGACTTTTTACAAGTTCATCATGCAAACACTTCTTATTACAATTTTTTATGAAAAATGTAGAGTAACAGGTGGTCTTTTTGACCGGGTCAACTTCTGAACTCTCAATTTTGAACAAGTGATGTTCAAACTTCTACATGGGCCACTGGAAGTCCATCTCGCAACTTCGATGGATAACAAGGGAAAACTTATCTTCATCCTATTAACCTTTTGCCTCTCTTCAAACTCCTGTGTCACTCCTGGGACGCCTCCCTCAAGGCCTAACCTCCCTAAAGAGAAAGAACCTACCCATCGTGGTGACATTGGTGGATAGGTTCCCCTGCTACACCGCTTAGCCTCTCTACCTTATAGTCTTTACCTTGGCCAAACCTGTGGCACAATGTGGACTTAGATGAGGATACATTACTACATCATGCATTTGTTTATTGTTTACTTGGATGATCATAGGGATACTATTATCTAATCGGAGTGAGTTATTTAATTTGTTTACTACTCTGTTGACGACCTATTCAACTAGGGGTCAACTCCATGTTATGAAGATATGCACTCCATCGATGCAAATATGTTGAAGACACAATTTGTTCCCATCAAGTAAATTTATTCCAAAGGACAAAATTTTGTAAACGGAATTTATGCCCTCAATGCGGGATAACAATGTAATGGGTTTGCATGCATCATAGTTAGGTCAAAAATCTTGGGATGTTTTCATTAAGAGAGTTCTTTTCACCGAGGGTTTTTATCCCTCATGTTATCAATTGGACTTTTCAGCCTAGTTGATTTCCTATGAGTTTTTCCCCTCTGCATTTGCAATAATTCCTCCAAAGTGGTGAACCCAGATTCTAATGGTCTCATCCTCTCGTAGCTATTGTTTAGGAATGATGTAAATGACCATGTAAGACATTGTAGAAAGTTTCATGGAATTACCGAAGTCTAGGTTAGGTTTTTTTAATTAATTAAATGCACTCAATCTTCCTAAGGTTGGGATTTTAATTATTTAATTAATTAATTGTTTTGAGCAATTATTGTAAAAAACTTGGTCCTTTCTTTTGTTAGGGTATTTGTGCTCAAAGAAATGGAAAGGCACCCTCTACACTCTTGGACCAAGTTTCAACTCAGTCGGACAACTTGTACCTAGGTGTTTGTCCACCCTGAGTATCGGCCTACCAAATCAACATTTTTTATTGCTAAGTATGACATTGTCAAAATGTCAACTTTGTAATTTTGAGTTAATGGGGTAATGTAATGGTGGAAAGAGAAAGAGGGATGACTCCTAACCCACCCCAACCCACCTCCTAACATTTTCTCACCCCCTAACACTTTACCTCACTCAAACCAATTCTCCCCCCTAGGGGATTTGCTTCCTTCACCATGAAACCTTAGGAAAGTAATTCAATTGCTTTGTAGGCCCCTCCCATGAGTAGTGTGCCCTCCTAGCCTACCACCACCCCTCACTTGGTCCCAGACTCCACCTCTCACCCATCCACATCTCAATCCATGCCAAACCCCTATGTGGTGCCTCTCCGGATGCTCTCCCTTGATTGAGCTTGACACTTTGATCTCATCCAAGAGGGGTGAGTTTCCCTCCGCTACAAGATAGCCTCTCCTCACTCATTTCTTTACCAATCTTTGAGCTAAAGTTAATATAATCGAATTCTCGGGCCTCCCACCTCTTGCTTTGCCATTTTCATATGCCTTTGAGAGTCTTGAGCAACTTGTTGTCAGCAACACTCAATTTTGGATTAATAAAGCTTTGGAGGATTTTGAATCACCAAGAGTATTCTGGTTGCATCTTCATATGAGGTGACATTGTGGTATTTGAGTTCAATTGGGTAGTAAGAATAGATCTTGAATGAAGTAGCTTATTTGGGTAGATTAGCAAAGAGAAGTCTTGCTGATTTATTTATGTTGGGTAGCTAGTTGTTTGAAGTATTTCAAGTTGTTAGCTTATCCATACATATTATTTATTCCATGCTTCACCATTTGTCTTGAGTTTTGCGTGTTCACTTCAAGGATTGTTGGGAAAGCTCAAGAAGGAGTCTTCCCTCAAGCTCTACATAAACTTCTAGTTTGTTTAGTCCTATATTTTTGCTTCATTTCATCATATATTTCAGTTAGCTAACCATCTCTTAGATAGGTCACAAATTTCAACTTTACTTGGAGTTTTTTATGTGAAAATTTTTGTGTAAAACCATAAATTTTTCTTAACTTTGTTGTATTGTACAGCATTTCTAGTAAGCATTTGTTGCTGGTTTTTGGTGGTTGGTTCTTACCAGAAACAAGGGGATTTGCTGCTCAAATCCATCCATACAAAACTTCAAAAGCTTCCTCACTAGTTGGGTAACTTCTCTCTTCTATCTCCCAGCTTTTCTAGCATTGTAGCAAGCCCCTGGAAAGTTCCCTTGAGGCCTCGCATTCTACTGTATTTCAGCCATTGTAAGTTTCCTGGCAAAGCATTTTGTTCCTACACCTTTGGGAGAGTGATTGGCTCAGTCAACCCCCTAAAATCGTTGGGCTGGGACTTAGCTTATTTCATTTATTTGTTGATTCTTTTGCCCCACTTGTCATTAGGACAAGGCTGTGTGGCTAGGGATGCAATAATAAGTGTTAGTATTTCTTTGATAACCCTCTTTGGCACAATATTGGTAGGCTTGACCTCCAGCAATTTGTGTCATTGTGAGTGGTTTGCTATTTTATTTCCAAAGTTCTACTCATATAATTTACACCTGGGGAGTAAACTCCCAAAATCGTAGATGCTGTATTAGGATGTTAATGATGTGTTGATGGTTAATATGATCTAAATAAGTTTAAATGCTTTAGAATAGTCATCATATGCTATAACATCCTAGCTTAAGCCCTTAAGGCATACTCATATATTTTCATGCTTTGATTTATTTCTTGCAAGTATCTCCATTGTTTAGCATGATGTCTCAAATGGAGTAGATTACACATGTCTTGAAGCTTTTCCCTTTCTTAGGCACACATATCTCTCATGTTTCATTTACTTGCAAAATTTTTATGGATATGTGAATGGTGTAGGACCTAAGTTTTAATTTCAACAAGTCTTTTATCTACTTAACACACTTCATACATGCAATAACACACGCGGTTAAGTGGTGTGATAGCTTCCTCATTTTGGTGTAATTGTTGACAAGTTGTTCCTGTCATTTACTTGCTCTTTATTCAAGTTTATATTCACACATGGTCAAAAAATGACATGGAATAGTTGTTTCAATTTCAGCTTTCTCACATGTTTTAGATATGTACATGCTCTCTTTTCATAAATTGCAACACACTTCATAATGCTTCACTTTAAGTTTCGGTTTTGGGGATAATCACTATTTTTGGGCACCTAAAAGTCATCTAAAAACACTCATAACACATCTTAAGATTTACCCATAAGTCATAATAACATTTTAGACCAACTAGGACAACCTAATCTCCACCATCACCATCTAAAACTGGTTTGAGAAAAACAATCTGAGGGTAGTGTGGCAGGACTGCCTCTGCACACACTGTGTGTGTCCCTCTCCGAAGTACTCTTACTTCTTTAGACACCTGTGGTGCTAGGGTGGGCCTCGTCTGCCTTACTATCTTGAGCATCCCAAGCAGCTATTTGGCAATAGGAGGAGGAGGGGATTAAGGTTCAACACTTAGTTAAGGGAGGGCAAATAAAATTTATCAAATCTTTAAAACAACTTCTAACCACTTAGTCTCCTAGACAATCTTTTACTTTGGCATATCTTTTGATGGTTGTCTAGAAGTCTATTTTGCAAGCATATTTACATTTCTCAATCTATTATGCAATCTTGTGGTTTGAAATATCTAAGTGTTATATCTTTTGAGCATTGATTTTCCAAGTGCTTATATCTTCTAATTATGCCTTTGTGGTGTGATTCAAGAAGAAGCTGAGTATCCCATTTGGGGAGGCATTATCTTGTTGAGTTTTGAGTGCTTCAGTGATTGCCATTGAAAAATGTACCAATAGAGTAAGTGTTATTGGGGCATGCTTGGCATTATGTGTTTGATCTTAACGTTGAATATCTCTTAACTCTCACACTTTGACTCTTTTTAATATTGTGTATTTGTATCTTGTATCCTTGTAGCATTTCTTATTCTTTGTAAGTAATTGTATCTTTGTTGTGGGATAGTTGTAATCTAGTTTTTACTTGTAATCTTTTGTAAACAAACACCCCCTCAAACCTTTGTTGGACCCCTTGCACAACCTTTATGGACTAGTCTTAGTTGACTTAGGGAAGTGTTTGCTTGTCATTGAAAAATCTTGCACTTTGCATGGACTACCTTAGCATCATAGGTTAGTCTTCCCAAACCTTTAACAAATTAAAACCAACTCCTAGAACATAAAAAGTTAAATCACATCTAGTAACGAAGCTCCCACCCCCTTTGGCTTCCCTAGGAGTGCCCTGAAGGTGCAGGCCCCTGTGGATTGTGAACCTAGGCATTGTGCCTCCAAGGACACACTAAGTGAGATGGACTTTTCTCACGTTTGTGTGCATTAGGACGACAACACTACTTAATTCACTTGTTTATCTATGTTGAATATTTCATTGAATGTTTTGTTTTTTCAAACATGTGCTGCTTATGCTCTTTCCTGTCTACCCGGCATAATAGTATTTGCGTATCTTTTGTTGCATGTAGATCCTACCCTGAGAGGCAAAGAGCGAAGTGTACCGCTTGTTTGTCCAAGGAGTTTGAAAACATTCTCCCTCTTCTTCACATCAAAGGGGACCCCATAGCCCAAGTGTTCCTGGTGTCACAAAACTCCGAAAATTGATAAAAAAAACTCTTCTCTCTCTCTTCTATTTATTTGGTTGCATGTTGTTTAGATCTGCTCTAAAAGTTTAATTTGATTATCTAATGCTGCATGCTTTAAGTTTCTAGATCTAGCTGCAATTCTTTCTAATTAAAGAAGTAGATCTAGGCAGTTTTCTTGCAATTTCTAGGCTATTTTCATCTAGATCTTAAGCTGGTTAATTGCTTTGTTTTGCATTTAAAATCAAGCTAGCTAGTTGTCCTATGATTGTTGTTTTAGGAAAGAAACAGAAACAACTAGAAGAGCCTAAGTTAGGTTCAGCGTAAAGTGTCAAAAGTCTCAAAAAAATTGTCTTTGTCTTAGAAAAATTTCAGCAGCACTTGAGCAAATTTTCCAAGTTTAAATCAGCTTTAAATTCGATTCTATATCTTCACCAATGTTTGTTGGTTTTTAGTAGGTCCATCCAAAAACAAGGGGGAGATTCCGTCGATTTCGGTGAAATCAAGGCTTTCGAGGTACCCGTGGGGCTTTCTACTTCATCAAAGTAGTTGTTCTCCTGTTTTCTTGTTCTTTTTTTTAGATCCGTGTTTAGGCATCCAAGATTCTGTAAGGAGAACTCAAAGAGAACTTTGTTCCTTACTGTAATAGATGTAATAAAAAGCGGCCCTTTTGTGCCCAGCTTCTCCATCCCCATTAGGGATTTGTGTGTCTTGGTTTGGCTTTCTCTCTGTTGATGCATGTTTAAATCTTTCTATCTCAAACACACATACAAGTTAAGCGAATCTAACACACATAACATTCACATTTCACATGCATGTTTAAAAAGGAACTTTCAATCTTTTATGCATGTTTAGTTCAGACTGCTTCAATTCCTTTCAGCAATAAGTCTTGCAATCTTTCAATTTCCAAGTATCTTGCAATTTCTCTTTCGCCATAAAGGTGGTGTTGTCATTCCCACACACACTTGCTAGCGTGAGCTAAGTCCAACTCAATTAGTGTGTCCTCTGAGACACAATGTCTAGGTTCTCACTCCACACTGTCACCTTTGACTGGAACCTCTTCCCTTCTAGGCTTACTCCTAGGGAAGCCAAAGGGGTAGTCCCTAGTTACTAGATTGATTTCAGTGTTTAATGTTCTAGGAGTTAGTTTTAATTTGTTAAAGGCTAAAAATGAAAACTAGCCTATGATGCAAAGGCAAAGAATGCAAAGTGCAAGTCTAATCTAATGTGAATCACTTTCCCTAAGTCAACTAAGACTAGTGCCTGCTATTGGGCAATGGGTCAACTAAGCCGGAGGGTGGCTATTTCAAAGTACATAATAAAAGCTCAAAACTACCCTAAACCAAAGATTATGATTACTTACAAAGAATTAGAAATGTTTACAATGTTTACACAAATACAAAGAGATACAAGGATACAACAAGATACAACAAGATGTAAATGAGATCAACACATTAGCCAAGCATGCCCCAATAACACTTACCTATTGGACCTTCACTGAAACCACAAAGCACTTAAGAATCAAAGAAGGTGATGCTTCCTCAAGTGGGATACTCAACCCCTTCTTGATTCACACCACAACAAGCAAGATAAGATATTCAATGTTCAACTCATATGCTCACATAGACATGGAAAACATAAAACCATGTAATAGAGATAAATGAAACAATGAGATTATCACCAATGTGTGTTCCTATCAATACATCTAATTCCTCAAGCATACAAAGGTGATCTATGCAACAAAATGATTAAGAAGTTTCTTAAAGATTTAGTAAATGAGCTCCCTCCCCTAACTATGTGTGTGCTTTTAAACTCCTCCCTCCCTTGGCCAAATGACTGGCTGGTGCTCAAGATAGTAAGGCAACGAGGCTCCCCCTAGCTCTTACTCACAAAGCCCTCGACAGAAGAGTACTTCCCGGAAAGGGATCCCCCACGAATCAATGGACTGGGCCCCCACTTCGTTCTGTTGTTTTTCTCAAACCCGCTTTAGATGTGGAGATGGCTGAATAAAGCCCCTAAAAATGTTGTCTAAGTGTTATTAAGACCTAATGGGTGGGTCTTTTTAATGTTGGGTTGCTTTAGTAATGATTTTTAACACTTAAAAATTTTGTATTTTATGCATATTGAAAATGAAAAACTCATAGAAATGTGTTATGAGATGTGAATTAAAAGAACATTTACCACATTAATACATAAGAGAAAAGTTGCAATAGATGTAGCAATTAATCATGAACCATTCCACATATGTACTTAAAATAAAAAGTGAAATTAAGGCAAGAACAACTTGCCAACCATAAAAGAAAACTTGCTTTGAAAAAGTAAAGTTATGAGTAGTGATAGATTTAAACCATAAAGCAAGTTAACATGGAAGTAAAGATTGCTTGAAATGAAATGCCTTAAACCATGAAATTATGCCACATGAGTGAAAAGAACATTAAGCATATATAAGCATCATATCACCATTTAAACATTTAACTTAAAGGTTAAAGATTTACCATCATCAACATATGTAAAGTATTAAACCCATATGAAAGATATAAACATAAAAAAGGAAAGATTTAACAAGTTGATGATTAAGATCTTAAACCATGTGTGATAATCATATGCTTAGAAAATGAAAAGTAAAATAACTTATGACAAATTAGTAGATTTAGCTTTTAAGATATATCACAAATTATTGAACCATTAGCAATGAAATCAAAGCATATGAAATAAACTTGCATGAAAGGAAACTATGTGATGACTATCTAGATCATTTTAACCCTTTAGTAACATATAGACATCAAAAGAAAGATAGATTTCCTTAAGCCGTGCGGTTTTGGGGATTACCTCCCAAGGTGCAGGCACATTAGATTATTAAAAATGAAAAGAAATCCTGAAAAGAAAAGAAGAAACTGACTTACAATGGCTAAGGTGGAGGAAAGCCTACCATTATTGGCCAAAGAGGGTTATCTAAACTAAGAACAACTATCGAAATGAATACACGCTTTCTATTGGACAAGAGGGGCCAAACAACTAAAATGAATAAAGAATAAACTTAACTAGAAATTAAAACAAACTATACTAAGGCCATACCATGGAGTTTCCAAAAGAATGAAAAACAAAAGAAAAACTCAGCCATGTAAGGAAAAGAGTAGAGAGATACACCAATCGAAAGGGTTTCTTGATGAAGTCTTCTTGAATGCCTTGGGCAGCTGCTTCCTCTTTCTGTTAATGTCCTGCGAAAAAACAGCAAGCAAAAGCTGCTTGAAATGTCAAAGAAAACACACTCAAAATGTTACGTAAATTTTCTGTTTTACACGAAATTTTACATGTAAAATCTGAACTGAAAATTTATGTTTTGACCTATCTAAGAGAAGTGTTAGCTACAGAAAAATGGAATGAAATGACAGAAAAATATCAGATCCAAACCAAAGGCCAAGAGTTTATGCAAGCTATGGCTGAAAACCGCTCTAAAGTCTCTTCCAAACCAAACCTTGTGAGACAAACCGCATTACCCGTTCACAATGTGAGTTCTAAACAGCATAGTATAATGATTATAATAGAAACCATGAACTAATTCACAATCTTAAATAACCACATACATAGATCATCAACACTAATGCTCCATTGATCTACCCAAATAAAACTAATTTTACTCAAGAAACCAGCTAAGAACCCACAAAATGCAAAGGAACAAAATCACCCCATGTTGATGGACAAACAAGACTAATCTCTCATTAGTCCAAGAATCCTCCAAAGCTGTTGTTTATTGAATCCAAAAATATGAGAGTGTTGCAGCAACTTGACTTTCAAGAGCAATGAGGAAATGTGAGATGGCAAGAGCAAGAATATGAAAGTGAAGAGAGATTTCATCATAGTAACTTTAGCTCAAAGAAGGGTAAGGAAAAGAGTGAGGAAGGCTTCTCTCATACCCTCTAGAGGCAAGGAAGGCACTTGGATGAAGTCCAAGTACAAATCAAGAGCAAGAGAGTGAATCTCTAGGAGAGGGGCACCCAAACTAGGGTTTTGGAAGTGGATTAATGAGAGGGTGAGGTGTAAACATTAGATAGAATGGATAACCATCCTAGAAGGGCACACTAGTCAAAAGAGGAGGGCCCACTTGCTATTTTGGGCAAGTTGGGGTTAGGTTTTGGGTTAAGGGAGTGGATCTCCATCAAAGGGGGCGCAAGGAAGAGTGAGGGCATGAGGTTTAGGGAGTGGGTTAGACTTTGGGAGTTAGGTTTTTGGTGTAGTTAGGGTTTTGAGGGGTCGACCTCATGTGAGAGGGGCCCACCCAAGCTCTGGGCAAACAATCAATGCTTGGGTAGTGGGGGGACGTTTTTCCCAGGGCGGGCTAGAGGTGAGGGGGTGAGTAAATAGGTTGAAAAAGGTTGTTAAGTTGTGGGAATGGGTTTGGGTAGGTTAGAGGGTCTAACTTGCCACTTGCCACCTTAACATCCACTCACTAACTCAAAATTACAATGTTTTTTTGACATTTTGATAATGTCACCTTAGCAATTAAAATCGTTGTTTTGATTGACATTGACTCTGAGTGGACAAAAACAAAGTAAACTTCGCCATTCAACCGAGCCGGAAATCGTCTATGGGTGTAGGGGTATATTCCATTTCTTTTGAGCAAAAATCCCAAGACCGAGCTTTTACAACATTAGCTCAAAAAATTAATTAATTAAATTATTGTGTGGCTCGACTAATTAAAATTTATTTAGACTGACAGAATTCCTCATGAAGTCTTTCTATATCGTTCGGTGATGGTTATTTACAACATTCCTAAACAATATCTACCAAAGGATGAGACCACTAGACGCCGTCTTCACCACTTTGGAGGAAATTATTGCATGTGTGGAGGGAAAACTCAAGGGAAATCAATAAGACTGAAAAACCCAATTAAATTCTTGAGGATAAAAAACCCTCGGAGAAAGGAACTCCCCCAATGAAACATCCCAAGGTACCTGACCCAATCCATGATCCATGTATTCTATTACATTAACCCACTTTGTGGGTGCGGAAATCTGCTTACAAAATTCCAGCCGGGGTATCGACACCCAAGTAGAACCACACTGCCTTCATCACCCCATCCCAGATGCATCTTCATGAACATGAGTTGACCAATCGCTACAAATAGGCGGTCAACACAGGGTACAAAACTTTATCTCTTTCAAGTGTTGCAAAGATCTTTCAATTTCCAAGTATCTTTGCAAGTTCTCTTTACAAAGAAGGTTGCAAAGTTTATTTCTTTCAAGTCAATAAACCTTTGTTTGTAGTCTAATTAGGGAAATCCTACAAGAAATCTTCGCTTTAATGGAAATGTAAGAAGATTTGTGAGGTTATATGACGGGAGTTTTGAGATCTAGGTTCTTCTTATCGGATCCCCCCACACTTTCTTAAGCTTGTGTGTCAAATCGCTGGTTTCCCTGTTGGATCTTTGGGATTGCTCAACCTCCACTTTAGGGACCTTTCTAAATGGCCAACGGCTTAGACGAACATTTAGTTTCTATTGCAAATAAAATTCTCTCATTAACTTACTTTAATTTATCTTTATAAAACACTCGATCAACAATTGCCCACGATTCCTTTTAAGGCACTGGTATAACTAGTTTATCTTTATGTCAACAATCTTTACATTCATGCAATTATCTAACTTATATGCTTAAATCTTGTATCCTTTGATATATGCATGCTTATGTTATGGACAAGTACTTTATGTGATTATCTCAAATGATGATGAATATTAAGTGTTGAATGCATTGATTTTACTAAGCAATAAACTCCTAAAAGTAGTTCTTTTGCTTCTTTAGTTTAAAAGAGCCTTAGATTATTTTCATAGGACTACCCTTGGCTTCGCTAGGAGTTGGGTCGACCCGAGGAGTTGAGGATCGATAACAACATCTTTGACTTAAACTTGCCCTCAAGGACACAATTCAAGTGAATTTGCTGTTTCTTCCACGCTAGCCTAGGTGTGTATAAGGCGAATAGGCCCAAACGCGTTTGCACCCCTAGATATCATTTTCTCAAAGTCTAAGGTTTAAGGTCTGCTGGACCAACATGAAGCATGCAGGTCAACTCATTATCATGAAGATTATTCTATGTCGAGACGAGATGGTTCTATTGGGTGTTTTATACACCAACACTTAAAATTTTGTAAACGTGATCACACCCCCGCGGGTTAATAATGTAATAAATGTCCTCAGACATGGATCATAGTTAGGTCGCACCTTGATGTGCGTCATCGTGGGAGTTCCTTTCATCTACGGTTTTATTCTCGAAGTTGCTCCACTGTGACAAGCTCCCGTCAATTTCTGAGTTTTTCCTCCACCGCTTCCTCCAAAGTGGTGGAAGGCGCCCGTGGTCTCCATTCAATTGGTGACCTTGAGATTATTGTAAATGACCATGCCAAAGTGTTGTCCTAAGTTTCGCTTGACCAATAGTCTAGAGTAGTTTTTAATTAATTAATTATTTTTTGAGCTTGACATTGTAAAAACTTCGTCCCCTCAGGTGTAGGGATACTGCGATCGAGTGTGTTGTTAAGGCGCTTTGTGATGTTAAGTCACCGTTTCGAAACCTGCTGGGACAAAAATCCAACCATGTTAAGGGTTGGTGGGACTCGTGCCGGGTGCGATCCCCGAGGATTTTGACGGCTTAGATGCCAAAAAGGTCTGGACCAATTAAAAAAAAAAAAAAAAAAAACAAATTAACAAACAAAAAATATTGTAAAAAACTGGCTCTTTGGGAGAAAGATAGGGTATTTGTGCTCAAATGAATGGAACAAAGACTCCCCACCCATGGACTGTTTTAGCCTTCACTGCATCTAAGTTAATATGGTCTTAGTCCACTCAGAGTCGGCTAGAGCCAAACAGCAATTTTAATCGCTAAGGTGATATTATTAAAATATCACAACCATTGTAACTTTTGAGTTTGTGAGTGAGTGTATGTGGAAAGTGGCAAGATAAGACCCTCCTAACCTACCCAAACCCATTCCCACCTTTTCCAACTTAATTCAACCTATTTATTCACTTTTGACCCTCTTTCCTTGCCCTAAGGGGAAATACTACCCTAACTAACTAAATCCCTTGAAATTCTCCTTGAGAATTGGAAAGGACACTCCACCACATGTGAAGTTTCAGACTCACTCTAAACCTAACTCATACCAAAAACCTAACTTAACCTCACTCTAAACCTCTAACTAAGCCCACGCCTTCTCTCTCATACTATCTGTTGGTGAGTTGTTACAACTCAACCACACTTCAACCACTTGCTATTTTTAGCACGTGGGGCCTCCTAAATCACTCTGCTTCAAGTGCCTTCTAGATAGTTTCTCAACCTATCTAAGACATCCTCCACCTCACCTTTCCTCATTCCCAAGCTCCAAACCCTAAGGGGGCACCCCCTCTCTTGGGATTCACTCTCCTTTGCTCAAGTGCTAACACTTGGTATTGATCCAAGACCCCTCCTTTGCCTCTAGAGGTATAAAAGGAACCTTCTCCCTCACTTTTACCTCACCATTCTTTGAGCTATTGTTATGCCACCTAAATCTTGCCATTCTTTCTTGCTCTTGCCATCTTCCACTCACTCATTGCTCTGGAATGCTTGGAGCAATTAGTTGCACAAGGGTTCCATCATATTGGATGAATGTTGTTTTGGAGGACATTTGATCCTATAGATTAGTCTAGTGATCAAGATCACATGAGGTGATATTGTTTCTTGCTCATCTCGTTGTTTATATGCTAGCATTCCTCAGCAAATTAGTTTGTTAGGTAAACTAAATAAACATTAGTGTTGATAGTTTATGTATTGAATGTGGTTAGGGTTTTGATCATGAATTAGTTCAGATTTTAATACTAACCACAATACTATGGCCGCTATAGATCTACTGTTGTTTGAGTTACAGGTTGTATCACAGGTTGTGGAGTGGATGAGTCTTTAGAAGCTATTTACAACCATTTCCTCGTGCATACACCCAAGCTTTGCTTTTAGATCTGAAATCTTTGTTCTCTCATTCATTGTCATTTTCTGTAGTATTCTAGCTTATTGATAGGTCAAAATATATTTTTCATGCTATAACACTTCGCTGGAAATTTCCTGTTTACACGTAGCTCTCAGAACAAACATTGGTGTTCTTGTAGCATTTCCAGTAGCAAGCTTTTGCTTGCTGTTTTTGCAGGCAGCCATATTTTGATAGTACAAGCTGCATACAACACTAGGAGGCTTCCCAAGCACTCTCCCTTGACTTGGGTGACATTTCTCTTTTCCTTCATCTTTGTAAATTTCTGAAGTTTTTCTAACTAGTTTGAGCTCATAAAAACCTAACTTAGTTAACTATTCTTTTGCTAATATAAATACTCAGATTAGCTTGTATACTCTTTCATTTTTTATCTAAAATCAATCTAATAATGCTTGCTAGCATTGTCAAGATAGTTCTTTCCTAAGGGGTAGGCCAAAGAAATTGTCCTCGCTCATATCTTGAACTACTGGTTAATGAAAGTGGTTGGACCCAAAGCCCCCTTTCTCTCAGGCAAGTTTGTGTCTCTTGGTGGTGGCAGCTTCACTTGCACCTTGGGGGAGTCATCCCAATATCGCCTTGGCTTAAGGAATCAACCTTTGGTATTATTTCAGTTTAGAATTTGATCACCCTTTACACCTTCGCTACGTTTTTGAGTTTTCCTTCTAAGTACTTTCATATGCTCTCTTTACATGTTAATGGTTAGATGGCTTAAATGTGATTGCATGTTCTAGATCTATTCTTTTCCTTGAGTTATCTAGCTAACCTTTGATGCATTTTGAAGTACATGGTTTTAGTTTGCTAAGTTTGTGCTCTTTAAGCTCTTTATATCCTTCACACTTAGCATAATTTTGGAGTGGCAATAGTAGAGTCCTAGATCTGTTTTGGATGTGCACTTGAGCCCACGGCCTAGCCCTTTTGGCTCATGGCTGTACCAGTTGAGCACACAACCTCACTCACTAAGGCTCACGGCCTAACCCATTTTGCACCCACGGCCTTGTTTGCTTGTGATGCTCTCGGCCTCCTCTTTCACTCAACACTCACGGCCTTGGTCTTATATTAGCACCTAAACCTCACGCACATATGAGTTGATGTTTCATGGATTGATGCTTAAGGTTTAGGCATTACATGATATTTGGATTTATGAGCTGATGTTTATGTTCCTAATACTTAAATGGTTTAACACTTATTGCTCACACACATAAACATCCTTTCACACACCTTAATGCCTCACAAAGATAACTCTTGGTTTCTAGCATAATATACATTGTGAATTGTGGTTTAACAAATTTGCATGCTTATGATACAATTGCTCACATTTCACACACCTTGGATGATGCTCACGGCCTAGCCTAGTTTTGTTCATTATTGCTCACGGCCTAGTCTTATTCATTTACATATTTCTAATGCTTGTATGATGATCATGGTTTAATCTCTCACAAGTTTAAAGTTTAATTGCTAATAGCTTGACACACTTGTGGCATAATATTTATAATTAATGTTGATGGTTTAAACATCTATGCTCATGTCTTAACTTGTCTTTTAAGCTATCACATTTAAGTTCATTGTGCTACACACATTACATCATCCATTCACATTGCTTATGGTTTAAACATCTAAGTGTTTCAAGTCCTTATCTTTTCATTTCCTTTCTCAAGTATCGTTACGTCTTTATGATTCATGGTTATAGCTCACATGTGATGCCTACTTGATGGTTTAAACTTGTTACTATCATATTGCTTAATCTTTACATGTTTATGGTGATATAACCTTTTCTTTTCAAGCACTCCTCGCTTTAGACATTTTTGCTCACGGCCATTCAAAACACTAAAAAATAAAACTTTCTAAAACTCTCTAAAATTAACCTAACACATCTTAAAGACTCATTCAGGGTCCCTAAAACACTTAGCAACATTTAGGGGTCTTTGACAACTATTTCTGCCATCTAAAACGGGTAAGAGGGACAAATTTTGGGAAGTGTATGGGACCGCGTCCCGTGATTTCGTTGGGGAGATCCCCTCTCTGACTACTTCTTATTGTGGTGAAGTGACGGGCTGACCTTGGAAGCTAGGTTGGGGTTAAAAGCCCAGTATCTTGAGCACCGGGCAGTTATTTGGTGGAATTAGGAGTTAAGGCACACATCTAGTTAGAGGGTTGGGAAAGTAAAATATTTAAGAAGAACACTAGTTGCATAGATCACATTGTGAATGTTTGGGAAGTAGATGTATTGATAGGCCAACACATATTGTGATAATCTTATTGTTATATCTTTTACTTGCAACTACTTGCTTTATCTTTCATGTTGATGTGATGTATTGGTTCATTTATCATTGAATATCTTGTTAACCAATCTTTTGTGGTGTGGATAAAGCAAGTGATTGAGTATCCCACTTGGGGAGGCATCACTTGTTTTCATCCTTAAGTGCTTGAGTGGTTAGATGCCAGTGAAGGCAGTCCAAGTGGAGTAAGTGCCACTTGGGGCATGCTTGGCCCTAGGGTGTGATTTGTTTATATCTTTTGTATATCTTGTATTTAACTTGTATGTCTTGTAACTCTTGTAAACTTTGTAACATTGTGTAATCATTTGTATAATTCTGATCTTGGGGTTTGGGTAGTTTGATTTGATTAAACTGTAAAACTTCTTGTAACGAACCACCCTCAAACTTAGTTGACCCCATAGCCCAACCTTAGGCACTAGTCTTTAGTTGACTTAGGGAAAGGGCTTCTTCTCATATTAACTTAGACTTGCATTGCATTGTTGTTTGTCATTCCTAGGCTATTTTTCCCCCTTAGCCTCTAATCAATTGAAACTAACTCCTAGACATTTAACTTAAAATTCATTTAGTAACTAGGGACAACCCCCCTTGGCTTCCCTAGGAGTAAGTCTAGACGGAAGAAGTTCCTGTCAAGGTGACAGTGTGGGCAGGAACTTAGACATTGTGTCTCCGAGGGCACACTAAGTGAGCAGGACTTAGCTCACGTTTGCAAGTGTGCATAAGGACGGCAACAAGGCCCAAACATGCTTGCACCTTAAAGTTTAGACTCTACCTCTTGGCTTCAATTAGATCAGTCTTCAAGTTTAATGCATTTGAGACTCCATAGGCCCTAGAATGACAACAACACTAATCTAGAAATAATCTTATGGTGAAAGTAGTTGTTAAAACCATTTTTCTAAGTCTCTCAAGTGTCCTACTAACTCTACTAACCCTAACTCTAGCAAACTCACAATAATTATTGTTGTTGGTACAAAAGTTTGCTACAACCACTGAAAATTGTCTTAATTTGTTGCATAAACCTAGTTACAAGTGGCTTAACTTGTTCAGAAATCATACCAGTGCTGCGGGGGAGCACCCCCCCCCCTCGAACCCACTCCCGAATCGCGCTCCCAAGGGGAGCGTTCAGAGAGCGCGCTCCCAAGTGCGCTCCCTGAATGCTCCCCTTCGGGAGCGTTTTTAGGGAGCGTGCTCCCTCTTAAAAAACTGCGCTCCCAAGGGAAAAAAAACGCTCCCTGAGGGTGCGCTCCCTCCTCAGGGAGCGTTCGCTCCCTGGACGCTCCCTGAGCGCTCCCAAGGAAAAAAAACCGCTCCCCGAATGCTCCCTGAGGCCGCGCACGTGAGGAGGAGGAAAATGGTCATTTTTTTTAATTTTTTTGGTTTTTTGGGGGAAATGACTCATGGGAAAGGTAGCCTAGGGTTAGCTAAGACTACTAAACACTCTTTCACTCCTATTTCTCTCATTCTATTTCTCATTTCATCCATTTCTTTGCTAAGAGGGTTTTGACTCTTGAGAGGGTTCTTGCTAGTTCTTGAGGAGATTGAAGGGAGATTGAAGGCTACCATTTATGAGAGCTTGGAAGGGAGATTGAAGGC
>SNQJ01S0187545.1:47170-61041 GCA_010110895.2 Picea sitchensis | reverse complement strand
AGAATACACTTTGCAGTTACATTATTTCAACACCCCCCCTTAACAAGAAGGGTATTCTTCAACAACATCAGGCGAGAGAGAGAGGAAAACATCCTCAACAACATCAAGTGGGTGAGAGGACAGCATCATCGATATCATCTTGGAACACTGACTGGTGTATCTATAAATCATTGGAATTTTTCTTCATTGGCATCATCGTCATTCTCAAAGGAATGCAATCATCATCTGCATCAATATGTATTAGTATAAAACTGATACATCATCATCATCATAGCACGAGGCTAGCTCATCATAATACAGGACTAGATTTACGTCACAACTGTCAAGCTGGAAGCTCAGTACTCGTCTTGCTTTACGTCACAACAATCAAGATGGAAGAAAGATACTAGACCGACTTTACGTCACAACTTCTCAAGATGGAAGAACAATACTAGTCTCATCTCAACGTCTTGCTTTACATCACAACACTTAAACTGGAAGCAAGATACTCGTCCTTCTTTACATCACAACAATCAAGATGGAAGCAGGATACTCGTCCTACTTTACGTCATAGAAATCAAGCTAGAAGAAGGATACTAGACTAGCTTTACGTCGTAGCTGTCAAGCCAGAAGCATAGTTCTAGTCTCATCACATCATCTTGCTTTACGTCACAACCATCAGGTTGGAAGTAAGATACTAGACTGGCTTTACGTCACAACTATCAAGCCGGAAGCATAGTACTAGTATCATCTCACAGTCTTGCTTTATGTTGCAGCAATAAAGCTGGAATTAAGATACTCGTCCTGCTTTACGTCACAACAATCAAGCTAGTAGCAGGATACTAGACTGGCTTTACGTCGCAGCTGTCAAGCTGGAAGCACAGTTCTAGTCTCATAACATCATCTTGCTTTACATCACAACAATAAAACTGGAAGCAAGAGATCTCTTATCATAGAAACTACTCCCCCTTTCGAGGAAGGTCGTTTCAGACTATACCAAGCTTATCTCGAAAGTGCTCAAAATTTACACGAGATAGAGGCTTGGTCAACACATCAACAACCTGTTCATTCGTGCTAACGTACTAGATCTTTAAGGCTCCTCTCTACACCATGTCATGGATGTAATGATATCAGATCTCTATGTGCTTCGACCTGTCATGGAATACATGATTCTCTGTCATCTTTATGCAGCTCTGGTTGTCACATAGGATCATGGTTGCTTCCATCTCTAGGTCAAATAGACCGGTCAACAACTTTCGAAACCATATAGGTTCGCAGCTGGCAGAACATGCAACAATGTATTCTTCTTCCATTGTGCTGAGAGAAATGCTAGATTGCTTCCTACTTTGCCACAAGATCATGGTTGATCCCAAACTGAAAGAACATCCTGAAGTTCTTTTCCTGTCAAAAACACTTCCTACCCAATCTGCATCAGTATATCCACAAATTTTGAAATCATGATCTCCATCATAGCTGAGACCACAATATATTGTACCCTTAAGGTACCTCATCACATGTTTTGCAGGCACTAGATGAACATGTTTGGGTTCTACCAGAAACTGACTCAAGGTATTCATGGAAAAACAAATATCTGGTCTGGTGTTCGTTAGGTACATCAACGATTGTTGGCCCTTGACCAAGTTTTGAGGAACACTTGGTCATATTTGACCATTTTTGGACTTTGACGACCTGTCAAAGATGGAGCGCTAGGTGAAGTAGAGATCATGGGATCTCGGCCCACTTTTGGGGCCCTTTTAGGGTTTTGGGTTAATGTAATGAGAAAGGGATGTCAGCCCATGGGTTTACCCATTTTTAGGCCTATTTTGTAAAGTATAAATAAGTAGCTAAGCAATGTAAGAGAGGGCGAGAAGATAAGCTAAGTGCTAGTAAAGGCTTTATGTATATTGTGTGATTGACTTGCAGAGCTAAGTGCAAGTGCTATAAGTGCTGAGTGCATGGATTATAAGAAGGCTCTATGCTAGATTGATGCATACACACTCTATGTCGTCTCACATGATCATTCATTCAATTCCCAAGCCGGATTAGCTCTTCCGATTCCCTGCTGGAATCACGCATAAATTGATCCACAGGTCCTTTTCTTTTCCTTCACGGCCCTGAACATGACCATGAACAATTTCCCCATAGGAAATGTAATTTCGGGCTTCGGGGTTTTTTGTTTCCTGATGTTGAGAACCTCTGTTCTCACGATCGACCGATTGCCAATTACCCAAGACGCACCTTTAGCATTTAGCCCCTGGGCTATCTCTTGGCCCACATGACCAATTCTCATATGACCATAGCCATATGTCCTTCAGGATTTATTGACACGAGGGCCCGATCTCTTGTCCTCTCGAATCCCGATTCACCGATCTGCGAAATGTCGATATGACACTTGTCACAACTCGCCACTCGCGAGTTCATGAGTTGAAAATCCCAACTCTTGCTTCCAAATCTCGTGATACCCGAAATGATGATACGGGTACACTCCTTTTCTTGTCATCACCCTCCATGTTTGACCACCGGCTAGGCCTAACTCTATCACTTTTCGCTTCTCGCCGCTTCGTGAGTTTCAATGTCGAACTCCCAACTCTTGTCTCGCGAATCCCCGAGACATGAGAGGTCAACGGGGTATTGACTTCTTTCAAAAGACGACACGCATCCACCCGTCTCTTCCATGGCCCACATCGTGATTCTGCCACATGTCCCTCGTGCTATCTTCTCACTTCGCAATTTCGCTCCTCAAGTGATGCCTCCTTGGTATCCCTGACACCCAAGTGCCGAGATCTTGAAATCCTCAATACTCCTTGTCGCAATTCGCGACTTCGTGACTTTTGATGTCGAGAAGAGGTCCTCTCAACCTCTGAACCCCTGAAACGCCAAAATGCAATGGGACTCTGATCCAACATTCCTCCTGTGACCCATATCCAACGACTATCCTCCTTCCTCGCTCCTCGTGACTTCGTGACTTGAAGCACCCAATGCTTGGGCTCTCGGCTCTTCTCCGACTCCGCGATTGCTACCATCTGTCCTCCTCATATGGACGGTTCCGATCTTCTTGTGACTTCGCCTCTCGCGAGTTTGAGCAACCAAATCCTTGGCTCTTACCTTGCGAACCTCTGAGTTCGCGAGACCCCTAGATCTCTGCCACGTGTCCCAAATGAATGGACGGTCCAGATCAAATCTCAGGAATTAGCCAGATGCAAAGTCAAAAATTTCTCACCTCTGTGAGTCCTGGTGCTTGGATCTTCGAAATGGATGATTTCACGACACACGTCCTTCCTCAAATCGACGACTGCGATTCTTTCGTTGTTTCAGGACTTATAGTGTCCTGACCTCTCGACCTCTTGACCTCTGATATCCTGAACGTCGATATCCCGATGCGCCAATGATTTTCAGGACTTTCGCCTCCTCGTCTTTAATGTATGAGGGTTTAACTCCCTCTCAAGTCCTATCAGACCCAACGACTGACGGGTACTGGGATCAAGATCCGACGTTTTAAATCCATCCCTTCTATGTGCTCTTCCTGTACTGCCTCCTAGACACGAAATCCTTCAATGGTCCAGATCTTCTCAGCTTAATCCGATGACAATTGTTTCTCCTTCCAAGCTCTGGCACTTTTCTACCAACACTTGGAAGAATTCCAAATGTCTAAAGCCTCAACCTCTATTTATTTCCTCCGCGAGTTCCATGCCTGGAATCCTCGCCTGCGCGTATGAAAACGCGGTTCCTCCTGAGATTTCACTACCAAATCCTTGAAGGGTTCTGGCTTCTGCGCCTCTGTAGAGTCTCTGCACACAAAGTGATATTACTCCTGAGCTTCTCAATTACTCAGACCCCTAAGGGATTTTATCCTTCTCCCTTCTCCTGTAGATGGAGAATTTGGACGCCCTCCTGGCTATCCTTCTGCTCAAGCAACATGATTGCTGAGTTTTTCAGGGTGTTCAACAACCTTGTAGAAATCCTTCAATGGACTCTTCCTCAAATTCAGAACTCAAAAGAGTTCTCTTCTCCTGTGCCTATCTTCACACCTACTCAATGCCCACCTGGCAGAGTATCTTCTTACAGAACATCCAATAGTTCTATCCCCTTCTGTGCACTCTATGCACCTGCTCAATGCCCTCGTGGCAGAGCTCTCAGAATCCTTAGTGATTCTGGTTCTCCTGTCTGAACTCACAACAGAGTTCTTCTCAATGCATCACTATGCATATGCTCAATTCCCACTTGGCAGAGCTTCATAGAACTCCCAGTAGAGTCTTTGTCTGCAACTGTGTTCTTCTCCATAGCCTTGCCTCCTGAGGTGTTCAACAACCTCAAAGGTATTCCCTGAGTTAATGATTCCAGTTCTTGTGCCTCGACACGTCTTTGTCTGAATCCACAGAGTTCATAAGTGCATCTATGCACTCGTATTAAGAGACCACAATACTCTATCATGCCCTCCTGGCATGAAACCACAAAGAAACTCTCAAGCCTGAAAATCAAACAACTCCCTGCAAATGCAAATCTACAACATACATCCACAACATAAACAGAACACACAAAAGACATTCACACAACACAGAATTCATGCAGGAAAAACTGCTCTGGATTATATTAATGGTAATGCCTGTTTACAAGGGTGTTCTTGAGCTCAGACTTTAACAGAGTCTCAGCTCTTTCTCTTCTTCTCTCCTATCTGTATCTCTTCTAACTACTACAAAATGAGATCCTCTCGATCTTTTACTCGAGGGGCTCTTCGAGCTCTTCCCTCCAAACCTCAACTACCCTATTCAATTACATTCAATGGATGTCTAGTTCACAGATCAGATCTAGATATCAGCCTTACAAAAATTTAAAGGCCTATCTACCTATAGCTTGCGCAAAGGCACGACTTCACGACTCAACAACCTAAAACATTTAATTACATTCATTCAAATATTAAATGAGGACTGTGCCTCTCTTCAACACACGATTTGAATTCACTGACGTGGATGGCTGGCTGGTTGGCTGACATGGAGATATGCTCCTGCATCATACTCCTCAGCTGCAAAATTCATGAGCTCTTGCTCATGAGATTCCTCTCTCAGCTGGGGAAATCCTCTTGGATCCCAGACGAATTTCTGGAGCTGTCTCCTCGCTCCATTCCTTCACCACTACTACTGCTGTGTTGTTGCTGTTGCTTCCTTTCTTTTGCCCAGTGCCTCCTTGCTGGAAGTCTCTGTTGACTCTATCATCAACCTCCCGATGTTCTCGATCACTTCTTCCAGCTGCTCCAGTGGCTGGCTCTGCTCATGCAGTCTCCTTAGCTGCAAAAATTTTCCGCAATTGGGTAGATCATCACGATATCCCATGCCATCCTCTTCATCTTCCATGGCCTCAACTTGCCACGCTGCTGCAAAGTCCATCTCTACAGTATTATCTCAACTGACCTGCTATTCAGTCACCTCCTTTGACAACTCATCTTCTGCCATTTCTCTTGCTGGCCCTAGATTGTTCAGCCAATCCTCCAGCATCTTCAACTCCATCTCCCATGGAGTGATTAATCTGCCTGCCTTCTCTTCGGATTCTTTTGCTGCTACCTTCAATGCTGCAACTTCCTCAGCTTCCTAGATGAAAGCATTGATACACTCCTCAGAATTCTCATTCTCCCCTCCTACTTGGGCATCTTTAGATATCTTCTCCAATTCCTCTTTGATAGTCTCAGCTAGCTGTCCTTCTGTTGTTGTTGCACCGACAACACAGACTTCTGCCTCTTCTTGGGAAAATGGTAGGAATACATGAATTCCACCAATCATTAGACTTCTATTCTGATCTTCCTCCTCTGTCAGCTATATCTGCTGATCTAAATCCAACTTTGAGCTCATATTCTCTGTCAGCTCCTCTGGCTGATTCCAACTCGCCCCTGGGTTTATGAGACTCTCAAATAGCCTCATCTGCTTATCCCTACTCACCTAGAAAATTAGGATTTCTCTGTTGCCCTGCTGGCATTCTATGGAATCAACTGATCCCATCTCTGTTCCCTTGCCCACCTGGAAAATTGGAAACCTTTCGCTGCCCTCTTGGCAGTCTATGAGATCCCGCAATCATCTCGATCCATTTCCCACCTGGAAATTTGAAATTCCCCGGCTGTCCTCATGATAGTCTGTGAGATCCCACAATGATCTCAACTCCTTGCCCACCTGGAAATTAGGAATTTCCTCTCTGCCCTCCTGGTAGTTCTTGAGATCTTTGGCTGATCCCATTTCACTGGGATCTCTTCCAGTCTCCAGTTCACATATCTGAATTTCATTTTCTTCTCGACCATTGAGGCTTTCCGCATGCCTCAACCATCCTCTTAACAACCTATGTTGTCTTCTGACCATAAACTGCTTGACTGGCCATTTTACCTTCGGCTTCCTCATGGGCCATTCATATACCCATCTCGACTTGGCTTTCTGCTGCATCTTCAATTCAATCTCATCTATCCTCGCGTTCTGCTGCATCCGAAATGCAATCTTTTCTATTTCTTTCCTTATATCAACGAGCTCTTCATATATATCTTCTTTACTCACCAGCTCCTGGTTCTTCCTTCCATCATACCTACGGCCTTCAGTAGCCATTTTGATGTCTCTGTCTTCCCTCCTGGAAAATCTGCTGTCACTCCTGCAAATCTGAGTGCTTCAGCCTCTTCCTACAGTCTTGTTGACTGTCTTCTCGATTGCTGCCTGACCGCGAACAATCACCACAGAGTCTCCAGCGCTCTATCTTCTTTTACTTTCTCTTTCTGTCTGCAATATACAAACATAATCTGTGCTCTGATACCAACTGATGCAGATGCACTCTATGTCCACTCATATGATCGTTCATTCAATTCTCGAGCCGGATTAGGTCTTCCGATTCCCTGCTGGAATCATGCATAAATTGATCCACAAGTCCTTTTCTTTTCCTTCACGGCCCTGAACATGACCATGAACAATTTCCCCACAGGAAATGTAATTTCAGGCTTCGGGGTTTTCTGTTTCCCGATGTCGAGAACCTCTGTTCTCACGATCGACTGATTGCCGATTACCCGAGACACACCTTCAACATTTATCGCTTGGGATATCTCTTGGCCCACATGAAAAATTCTCATATGACCGCAGCCATATGTCCTTTGGGATTTATTGATGCGAGGGCCCAATCTCTTGTTCTCTCGACTCGCGATTCACTGATCTGTGAAATGTCGATATGGCACTTGTCACAACTTGCCACTCACGAGTTCATGAGTTGAAACTCCCAACTCTTGTTTCCAAATCTCGCGATACTCAAAATGTCGATATGGGTATGCTCCTTCTCTTGTCACTGCCCTCCGCGTGTGACCACCGGCTAGGCCTAACTCTAGCACTTTTCGCTTCTCGCCATTTTGTGAGTTTCAATGTCGAACTCCCAGCTCTTGTCTCGCGAATCCCCAAGACAAGAGAGGTCAATGGGGTATTGAATTCTTTCAAAAGACAACACACATCCACCCATCTCTTCCACGGACCACCTCATGATTATTCCATGTGTCCCTCGTGCTATCTTCACACTTTGTGATTTCACTCCTCAAGCGATGCCTCCTTGGTATCCCCGACAGCTGAGTGCCGAGATCCTAAAATCCTCAATACTCCTTGTCGCAATTCATGACTTTGCGACTTCTGATGTCGAGACGAGGTCCTCTCAACCTCTGAACCCCTGAAATGGAGAAATACGATGGGACTCTGATCCAACTGTCCTCCTGCGACCTAGATCCAACGACTATCCTCCTTCCTCGCTCCTCATGACTTCGCGACTTGGAGCACCCAATGCTTGGGCTCTCACCCTGCAAACTTCCAAGTTCACGAGACCCAAATCCTGGATCTCTCGGCTCTTCGTCGACTCTGCGATTGCTGCCACCTGTTCTCCTCAGATGGACGGTTTCGATCTTCTCGCGACTTCGCCTCTCACGAGTTTGAGCAACCAACTCCTTGGATCTTACCTTGTGAACCTCTAAGTTCGCGATACCCCTATATCTTTGCCACGTGTCCCAAATGAATGGACGGTCCAGATCAGATCTCGGGACTTTGCCAGATGCAAAGTCAAAAAGCACTCACCTCTGTGAGTCCCGGTGCCCGGATCTCCGAAATGGACGATCATGCGACAAGCATCCTTCCTCAAATCGACAGCTGCAATTCTTTTGCTATTTCAGTACTTATAGTTTCCCGACCTCTCAACCTCGAGACCTCTGATATACCGAACGTTGATATCCCGATGCGCCAATGCTTTTCGGGACTTTCGCCTCCTTGGCTCCACTGTATGAGGGTTTATCTCCCTCGCAAGTCCTATCAAACCCAACGGATGACAGGTACTGGGATCAATATATGACAGTTTAAATCTATCCCTTCTATGCGCTCTTCCTGTATTGCCTCCTGGATGCGAAATCCTTCAACGGTCTAGATCTTCTCGGCTTAATCTGACGGAAATTGTTGCTCCTTCCGAGATTTGGCACTTTTCTTCCAACACTTGGAAGAATTCCAAATGTCTAAAGCCTCAACCTTTATTTCTTTCCTCTGCGAGTTCCACGCCTGGAATCCTCGCATGCCCGTATGAAAACGCGGTTCCTCCTAAGCTTTCACTCCCAAATCCTTGAAGGGTTCTGACTTCTGTGCCTATGCAGAGTCTTTGCATGCAAAGTGCTATTCCTCCTGAGCTTCTCAATTACTCAGACCCCTAAGGGATTTTATCCTTCTCCCTTCTCCTACAGATGGAGAATTTATATGCCCTCCTGGCTATCCTTCTGCTCAAGCAACCTGATTGCTGAGTCTTTTAGGGTGTTCAACAATCCTGCAGAAATCCTTCAGTGGACTCTTCCTCAAATTCAGAACTCAAAAGAGTTCTCTTCTCCTGTGCCTATTTGCACACCTACTCAATGCCCACCTGGTAGAGTATCTTCTTACAGAACATCCAACAGTTGTGTCCCCTTCTGTGGACTCTATGCACCTGCTCAATGCCCTCCTAACAGAGCTCTCAGAATCCTTAGTGATTCTGGTTCTCCTGTCTGAACTCACAGCAAAGTTCTTCTCAATGCATCACTATGCATATGCTCAATGCCCACTTGGCAAAGCTTCACATAACTCCCAACAGAGTCTCTATCTGCAACTGTGTTCTTCTCCACAGCCTTGCCTCCTGAGGTGTTCAACAACCTCAAAGGTCTTCCCTGAGTTAATGATTCCAGTTCTTGTGCCTCAGCACATCTTTTTCTAAATCCGCAGAGTTCAGAAGTGCATCTATGCACTGGTATTCAGAGACCGCAGTACTCTGTCATGCTCTCCTGGCATGAAACCACAAAGAACCTCTCAAGCCTGAAAATCAAACAACTCCTTACAAATGCAAACCTACAACATACATCTACAACATAAACAAAACACACAAAAGACATTCACACAACACATAATTCATGCAGGAAAAACTGCTCTGGATTATATTAATGGTAATTCCTGTTTACAAGGGTGTTCTCGAGCTCAGACTTTAACAGAGTCTCGGCTCTTTCTCTTTCTCTCCTATCTCTATCTCTTCTAACTACTACAAAATGAGATCCTCTCGATATTTTACCTGAGGGGCTCTTCGAGCTCTTCCCTCCAAACCTCAAATACCCTATTCAATTACATTCAATGGTTGTCTAGTCTGTAGATCAGATCTAGATCTTAGTTTTACAAAACATTAAAGGCCTATCTACCTACATCTTGTGCAAAGGCACGACTTCATGGCTCAACAACCTGAAACATTTAATTACATTCATTCAAATTTTAAATGAGGACTGCGCCTCTCTTCAACATGCGATTTGAATTCACTGACATGGCTAGCTGGATGGCTGGTTGATGTGGAGATATGCTCCTGCATCATAGATATACTTGGGGAAGGAGGATCTGGCGAGGTGCGCACAGATCTCCTGTCCTATGCGGAGTACAAGTGTGAGCTCTATGGTGTAACCCGATTGACCAAAGCTAATAAAGAAGAAGAAGACTTTGTGGACGTAGCCCCAGGGTGTGGGTGAACCACGGTAACTCTGTGTGTTGTGCTCAATACTTCAACCTAATGTGTTGTGCTTGATATGATTATGCTATGTGTTTTGCTATGATATACTTAGATAGATCCAGTTTTCTTTGTGCTTCTTAGATGTGTGGGTATAGATTTGGCATATATGAAAGTGCCGAGTGCTAGACTTATTTTGTTGTTGCTAAGCACTAACTTAACCTAGATCTAAGTGAATGTTGCGGTGCTCTGTGCCATCTGCGGAGTGCCATGAGGGTTAAATATTGATGAAATATCTATGCCAAAGTACTTTCTAAGAGTAAGAATCACAGATCTGTGTCCCAACTAAGGTTGCAGACATTTGAGTCTTGCAACCACCCCTGACTCTACCTCGGGTGAGACTTCATCTACTTCGCAGGTGTTGCCGAAAGGGCCGGTAGTTAGGGTTTTGTTGGTGTGCTATTGAAGTGTTGAACCCTGGGTCTTCCCTTATGCCAACAAATGGTTCCGTTGCCAGGACCTGAAACTATGATTGTTGGGGACTGAAGAAGAAGAAACTTTGTGCAAAATAAATCTCTGTGTGTAGGTCTATCTCCCTAGTGCGCAGCTTTTTACTCGACATGTGAAGCTTTGTGAAAGGAATAAGGTCATATCTGAAGAAAGGAAGATCCGATCCGAAGAAAAGAAGCGATATCTGAACGCTCTATGCTCTAAGAAAAGTAAAAGTGGAAATTTCTGAAAGAAAGAAGTCAGATCTGCATAAAAGAGGTAAGATCTGTAAGCTCCGTGCTCTAATAAAGGTAAGAATAATTAAAAGTCCTTAGATCTTGAAGCTTTTTGCTCTGTAGAAGTAAGATAAAGTGAAATTTTTTGTTTCTAGAGCATGGATCTAGGTATGTTTGATAGATTTTGTCCTAGCTTAAAAAGTAGGGCATTAATAGATGAAAGAAAGTTTTATATGAATAGATCTGATAAGTATAATGATAGATATGTTATACCTAAGCATAAAAAGAATGTCTGGACTAACAAGTGGATGCAGGATCCTAGAAAGAAATTTTTGCAGGCTAGCCATTATGATCCTAGCGTGCAGTACAAGAAGAGTTGGGGATCATTGAAGAGAAAGAGAGGATTAACTCTTTGTTACAGTTGAAGAAGACCAGGACATCTTGCTAAGGAATGCCCTGGGAGAAAACCTAGTTGTCTATGTTGCAAACCTTTGGACCACGACGTATTGGATTTCCCTAGAATGATCACTAAGTTGGAAAGGTTGAATCTAAATCAAGAAGACCAGAAGGAAGATCCAGAAAAGGCAGAAACCCATCAAGAATCAGAGAAAATATTAATACATATAAAATAAACCCTAAAGGAACATAAAGATGTCCGATTACTAGAGATCTTCAAAGAAAAGGAGAAAGTCGATGCAAGAATAGGGGACTTTGACATTGACTGTATTCTTGATGAAGAGACACAAGTGAACATTATGCCAGAAAGAACTTGGGAAGCTATAGGAAATCCTGCCATGATCCCTTCCCTAGGAGGGACAAGTATATTCAGAGGAAAGCTATTAAACCTATGTGGAAGGTTCGCGCAGATACCTATGACTGTCAATGGAACTTCGACCGAGGAAGACTTTGAGATTATTAAATTTGTTCAAGACAATGCCCCGTTTACCATGCTCATAGGAAAACCTTGGATTGATAGAGAATAAGCCAGACAAAAAGACAAAGAAGAAGTTTTGGAACAGAAGAAGCAAGAATTAAAATACTTTATGACCAGAAGGATCGCACACTTGATTGAAGAACAGAAGAGAAGATTGCAGATATTTAATACGAGCAACTCGGATGTCGAGGCTAAGGGAACACTAGAGGATCTGTAGAAGATTGAGTTACCTATTTTCGATACAGAAGAAGTATTATCCAAGAACCCTAGGAAATAATTTCAACAACACAAAGTAACTAAGACCACATAAGATAAGCATCAGAATGGTAAAATAATTACTGAGATGAAGCTCACTGGGAAGAAGGCTAGAAAGTTAAGAAATAAAAGGGATAATATTGTAAGGTTACAAGAGGTTCTAGAGGATACTTCGCAGAAAGAAAAATTTCAGAATTGGAGCTTCGCCAAGATATCAGAACAACGACATAGAGTAATTCACCATGACAAAGAAATATATCCGTTGGGGCCGATATATTCGTTCGACTTCCGCTCCGAATGGGAAGAAAAGCAATAAATATTCGTCATCCAACCATTGAAACATGCCATAACGGGTCGAACAGGAGTTAATGAAGGATCATAACCGTTGCCAACAAACCGTTGCTAAGTTTCCCTACTTAGTCCATCATGCCACGCACTGAGAATACTTTTTTCTACATGAGAATTTGAGCATGAAACCTGAGATTAATTCACCCTGAGATCATTGCCTTGTTCCCATACTATTCACTGTAGTCTTTGAATTCCTTTCGCACCCAAGCTAGCTGACCCAATCTTGTATGTTGGACGAGCTCAACGCTATTGAGAAAGTAGTTGAAGAAGTTTTAATTGACTTAATGACTGAGAGAGTCATGTCGGAGCGAGGAGTATCTACAGGTGTATAGGCATCGTCCTCGTGAGCATTGCCAACTTCCCCCTCCACTGCTCGAGCAGGACCATCCCGACCACCTTCAGAAAGATGATCTAAGCTTGGAAACGACTTCGCCACTGTGAAGATGATCCCAAGTATCTTTCCTAAGTATATCCCACCACTAAGCGACACAGTGAATCAAGACGCTGTACCCAGAGACTTCGACTATGCTTTGGTCACTACGTACCTCTCGAAAGGGGTGCGTGCAGTTCGTGCTGACTAGGATAAGCTCACAACGCTGAAATTTAGTGATTTTAACCTTGGATATCACAAGGTTTATAGTATGATAGCCCGGACAAGTACTTAACTATCATAAAAGGGAAGAACCCAAAGATTGTCCCTCAACAATGGAACCATAACCTCGTGCAATCAACCCTCCTCAATGTAATGAAGATTCCTCATTTCGGGAGGCATCAGGAAGTGAATGCATGCACATGATTGTTGTTGTCTTTCTACCATAGAGGATACTTATGGTTGGACCGCTGCATCACTATGGATTTGATTATGATCAATTGGATCATAGGGCTAAGCATGTAGGGCCCTAACCTGTAGTATTTTTACCCTGGAAAGACCGTAGATCACTCTCATGCCCGGCGAATAAAAGACATATGGCGATGTAGAGAAGGGCACGCGAGGCTACAAGGTAGCCTCCATAGAGAATGCAACAATGCACCTTGGTTTCCAGATGATCGCAGGGAAGTTAGTCCGCAAGAACAAAGCCATACATGTGATTGGATTTGTAGTTGACCTTGCAGGGAAGTGCATGGAGGCACTACAAATGAACTCGGTGAAGTACCTTGTAAATTAGCTAGAGCTTGACTATAGATAAGTGCAAGACCAAGGGTATGAGTTTCACTTTAGTTGGTTTCTCATACTTATCGCTTTCATTGCCTGGGAGCTACTAGAAGGAGCCACTTTTCCGAAGATTGAACCCTTTGAACCACTGGCCACGAAGTTTTGTATGCTGTGGTACTCTAGTGACATGAAAAAACAGTGGCAGTCCAATGTCGTCTTCCACACTTATTACAACCAATTGAAGAATGCAATCTAGTTTACACCGCGCCTCACACAAAACACATGTAACATCCTTAAATTCCTGAACATTATTTATTTTCATAAACAATTTATTTCCTAGCTGAAACAATAACTTCTTAGCATCATAGTGATTCTCATAATAACAACTTTAATAACTCAAATTTATCAATAGAATACTGCTTTCATAACTGAAGAATAAATACATAACTTAACAGGTTACCTGGTTCTGATGCTAAATCCCGTTGCCAGATGCCTT
>SNQJ01S0187545.1:29047-42575 GCA_010110895.2 Picea sitchensis | reverse complement strand
TCCCTGAATTTAGTTTGTGGTTTGATTCTCCCACTCCCTTGATGGGATATTGGTAATCATCTCCAAGTGTCACTTTCTGAGAAAAAATATTTTCTGCTATACAAGAGAGAATGTCTCTTTGTCCCATCATGTGCTTGGATGCACCACTATCAATGATCCAAGCGTCCTCTCCAGGTGTTACAGATCCTGAGAGGGCCGAGATTAAGACATGGTCTTTGATCTGCTCTCTTATCATCTTTGTGGGTGGCTCTTCATATTCGACTACATGGGCATGGTGCCTCTTATGTTTTCTCTTGTATTCTTCTCATCTGGATGGAAAAAGTTTTGCAATGTGTCCCATCTTGTCACAATGATATCATTGTATAGATGAGTAATCTCTTTCCCTTTGCTATCCTTTCTTCTGAAATCTCCTTGGATGAGATTATTTATTATTGAATTTGTTTGGTAGTTGAGACTCTTTATGAGTCTCCTTTTGGAAGTAGGGTTTCTTCCTTCCTCTTTTGGTGTGAGTATCTAGGGATTGATCATCATCTCTTTCCAGTAGCGCTTCACAGTTAGCTACTCTTGTTTCTTCTTGGATGCATTCTTCCCATAGACTATCAAACTTCAGTTTCTCCATTCTTGCACATATCGTTTGGATGAATGCATCCAAAGGTATTGTGAGACAATTTAGGGCTATCATTATGAGTTTTTATTCATCTATGGTATCTCCAATTGCTTCTAATTGTTCTTTGAATTCTGCAATTCTGGAGAAATATTCCTGAATTGTGTCTCCTTTCTACATCCTTGTATTCTTCAGCTGAGTTCTTAGATTCATCTTCCGGTTTATGTTCTTTCCTTCATACAGTCTAGTCAAGGAATCAAAAATTTCTTTCAGAGTCTTCTTAGATGACACATAAGGAATCAAGTGGTCTTTGATTGAATCTGCAATGATTCTTTTGGCCCTGATTGTGTCATTTTGATGCTTGGCTTTTTTTGCAGCATCGTCGGGTTCCAGAATTTCTCATTTGACGAATTTTGCTAGGTCATTCTATTCAAGAATGAGTCCAATCCTATACTTCCAGGCATGGAATTTTTCCACACATTCCAGCTTGTCAACAAGCTTAGTGCTTCCAGACATCTTTTACCTGGAGCTAGGAAAATGACCGAAAAATGAAAATACTCAAAATCAAATTTTGAACTTACCAGGAGGTGCACTTGGTTGAGGTGAGTAGCCTGGTGTGTTTGGATCTAAGAAAATCCAACTTTTTCTCCTCCAAACTTGATCTGTGAATTTCTGGACTGGTGCTTCTGGTTTTCTGGTACCTCTAGTACTCTGGTACTTCTAGTACTTTGTGAAACTAGGGTTTCACTTTTCGAGAGATCTAGCCACTAAAAAGGTGCACTGAGAGTGCCAAAGTAATCCTTGGGGGAGGGCACACTTTTCTAGGTGGTTTTAGGGATGAAACGCTTCACCATAAAAAATCCCTAATTTGCATGTACAACAACAATGACGTTTTTCACTCTTGTGAAATATGATTTCTTCATCTTGGCTCTGATACCATGTTAATGTTTAATCCATTATTATAGTTCTTTTCATTTCAATAGATAACAACAACATAAGACAAGATCACTGAGAAATACACAATCACAAGAGACACAACATTTATCTTGGGAAACCCTCTAGGGGAAGAAAACCGAGCAAAAATTCCTTATTACAGATAGCCAATACAATGCCAAGAGATAACTTAAGCTAATACAGAAGATCCTCTCCCACATATGCGCCACTCTCTCTCCTTCTTCTCCAACTGCAGTTCTGAAACTTGTATCTCAATGAACACGTGAGTTGTGTGTCTAAGTGAGGTGCTAGCCTCCTTATTTATACAAATCTGGCACGTGTGAAGTGTCTCTTCACTGGCAGGGCCGACTTCTCAAACTGGGTGGTTATAACCACCTTTATTATATTTTGGGGCCTCTTGATATATTCTGGGGCCGACTTCTTCAATTGCCTTTTACAATTACATTATGACCAATCCACAAAAGGGGATTTGGTCCTTATACAATAGCCGACATGATCAATCCGAAATGGGGATTGATCCAATGAATAATATATCAAATAATAATAAGAATACACTTTGCAGTTACATTATTTCAATAAAATATGCCCCCTAATGTGTGAGGTTAGAGGAGAAATCACGATTTACGAAATACATTATAATTCCCAGAATTTGAGTAGTGAGGACCCAACTGGAAGAACTGGTCACTCATGAGAATATTACAATTCATATTGACTCTGTAAACATGGCTGCCAATATACATTGCCAATCTACATTACACTGTAGATCCATGTGGATATATAACAAATATATGTTCATGGTCATGAATAGGAAATACAAATTAGTCATATTCCATAGGTTGTCATAGACACGAAAAAGACACAGTGGAGTGTAGTCTCAAAATAAATTGAAGATATATGTATACAATGGAGAAAAATTGAATCTTCCATGATCACTGAAGTCATATAGGTACTGGTATGATGAAATACAACAATAGATATGGGATGCTGCTACTATGAACTAGAGGTATTCTGCACTATCCTTTGAAGATGCAAGTCTACATCATGTTAACAAATGAGTTGAATTCGAACATGATCATAATTCGTTTGATTACCCATCATTCAGGTATATTGTTAACAAACGTGAGACAACCTACTGATAATGAAAGTAGGTGTCAAGGCACCAAGTACACTCGATGAGTGTTAATAAATATGTTGAGGTTGAACACTCGAAGAATCCATTTATTAGGAGACATTGATTTATTCCCAACTGTCGATGGCAGGAGAACCTGCCATTAATGACTCCAAGCCTCTAGGTAATATTATGACTGTAGATTTCGATTCCAGAATATATGAGTTGAATTCAATGGAAGGAGACCCATTTAAAGGAGAGCATTAAGGTATCTCTCACTATCCAACATGAGGTACAAAGCAATAGCTGGATGATTAGAAATAAATAATACAAATAAGATGTTCTTGAACCAATGACCATCACGTGCACCAGATGCAAGTAGTATATGAATTAAGATATCCTTTGACTAGACTCCAATGATGAAAAATACCGACAAAGGAAAATAAACCACCAATAGGGTCTAATGGAATCCAAGACATTGCATGCATCCCGATGTGTGAAAATATTTCTTTCCATCAAACATAAGGGAAACCTCCCTGTCAGCGACCAATGGAGAGATTCCATCTATTGGGTTCAAGGTCACCTATCAATGATAAAAGTAGGCCCAGGTTGCAAGGTAGGACAACATCTTCATGTGATTCTAATATTCACTTGTAAGAGGATTGCTGACATGCAAAGTCAAGAATGATGAAGAATGGACGACACAGGCTTAGAATTTCTTTGAACAAGAGAATGAGATGGATGGAAAAACCAAGCATGAAATACCTAACATTGATCATTGACCAAAGTTTGTGATGCAAGAGGCATAAAAAAACTCTCCATAGGGACTATAAGAGTAACCATTTAGAGGAGTAGACTCTAAGTAATGAGTTCAACTTCTTAAGGCCATGCTAAGACCAAACCTTAGATGAAATGGAATTAAGAATTTGTGCTTTGTTCAAAGGTGACATGACTGCTTCCGATAGGAGATAATATTCTTTTCCCACCCGTATTTTTTTGTTTTTTCATAGTCAAATAAATTCTATGATACAAGAGAGAAAACGAGTGTCGCAATTAAGCCTCTAGTTCCAAGTAGTGGAACATACCTATGCTCAATGCAAGGGAATGCATGTAGAACATGGACACTTTGGGGAATGTTTCCTCTTTGGGTAAAGGGTGTTAAGATGAAAAGGACATATGGAAGGCACTGCTTGAATAATGCTGAAAATTGATGGGGCAAGATGCTTATAAAAATAAAGCGGGAGCCGACATTAGGCTCAACAATGAAAGCAAGATAATGGGATGCAATTAAAATCTAACTAAAAAAGTGTCATTTTTCGTAACTTTATTCCCTTGGGCATAAAAAAGTATAAAATAATACCCAAGAGAACTCTTCTAGCTAATGGTGACTAGAGTATGCTTTTTCATAAGTAGTCTATTTGGTATGGAAAAGGGTTAAAATTATACCAAAATAGACGTCCTTTCAAATCCATTTAATGAGTGTGAAAGAGACAAGTTCACTTGAAAATGTTTTCATTTTTTCAGGAGTCAGAAAAGAGCTTAACTAAGACTTGGCAGGAGTCCCATAGATAGTGGTCAAAATGAGATTAAGTAAGAGTAATGAGGTTGAAACACAAATTCATATCAGGATTATACAAGACTCTTGGACCTAATAGAAAACTTATAGCATGGGTGCCAAAATGAAAAGGGGGTCTAATCTAGGATGCTCATGGAAGGTAGGCTCTACCACGTGAATTCCAACACTTCTAAACAACAAAGAAGGTTCGATGTGGAATTTCAGTGGGGTTGATCCTAAGGAAAAATGATATAAGAAACAGATAATGCAAAAATGCATGGAGAGGAAAACGTAACTTATATTTCAATTTCAAGATCATGACCTGTCAAAATGGATCGACATAAAGAAACATGCCAAAGAAAATGTCTCCAAAGTATTGTATATAATACAAAAAACCATAACCCAGAAGTTAATAAGTCTAATATAAAACCTGTGATAAAACATGTGTTAAGGGATAGTGAACTTGAAAACAAGAAAAACTAAAAGTACAATATATACAAAGGAACGCATAGCCTTATGGCTCATGCGTAGTAGTTCCCGAGGTATATCCCATTGTTAGGCTCTAACCAGGGGCCTCTTTGGTAACCAAATTGTGAAGTTTCCAGTTTAGGAAGAGGTCAAAAATACAACATCATAGCTTCCAGGATAGCCTCATTTGAAGGAAAATCAACATTCATGAAACCAAATCTCAAAAGGGGCTCAACAACTCAAAAATACCAAGGCTCAAGGTCTCACAAACAAGAGGATCAAAATCAAGAGGAAACACTAGATTACTCGGCCCCATAGGCGGAGGCCAGGGCTCCCATGCAGGTCTTTTGTCGAAATCCAACAACTCACTGGTAGCTAGCACAAGCTTGGGATAACCCAAATATTTCAAAGCCAAGGAGGATAGAATGATTGTAGAGGATCCTTCATCTACAATACATCGATGGGAACCCACTATCAGGAAGGGTGTAGAAGAGGGAAGGTGCAACTCTACAAGATCATTCCAATCAAAGGAAACCATCCTAGGACTTTAGGAAGTGTACTCCGAGAGAGTAGAATTTCCCCTTGTTCAGAAGGTATAGAGATGGAAATACTAAGGAAATGGTCTAAAGATGCATCACCCCCCAAAAGAAGAGTGGTATTGGCTGAAGATTGCATCGAAAATGCCACCTCCTTAGAGTTGTCACTCTCAAAGAGAAGAGTAGGATTGACCGAAGATTGCATCAACAAGACCACTTCTTCAACCGTTGGTTGAATAGGATGTGAGACAACATGGTTATGAGACACATTACCCCCCAAAACAAGAGTGGTCTCGACTGAAGATTGCATCGACACAACCACTACATCAACCAAACAAGGATTAGATTGGTGGGAAACCGAAGACGACTCAGAACTAGAAGGGCCATCAGACAAGGACCCCGCTTCTTGTACCAACACAATAGTATGGCACAAACGCATTAGGTGATCTCCTTTGAAAATATACAAAGGAACTTGGGATTATGTCCTATACGTGTAGGATTCTTAATATTATCAATACCCCCAACATGACTTGCAATGGTTGGTGACATGCTCCCAACATGACTTGCAAAGGCTAATAGTTGATCTCCAACACGAGTTGCAGAGGTTGGTGATGTTTGTGCAGTGTGATTAGTAGTGACTAGAGTTGTGCCCCGAGCAGGACTTGTAGCAGTTGGTTACAGGTCTTCAAGATGACTTGCATAGGATGTTGACATATCTCCAACATGAATAACATAGGTTGGTGATATGAAAGGTTGTGAAGGTATCATCCCAAATGGGAATGCTTGTGAGGAGAAAGCAATAGGATACAAATTATCCATGTGAAGATATCAATTTCCCCCTAACGAAGGAACTTCGTGCGGGGGTTTCTCAGGTTAGAAAATTGAGCCCACCTCAATGTAATATCAATGGTTAGAGGATGATTTTCCATGAGAAAATCATTCATGGGAAAAGGCATTTTGGACAATGGATAAATATACAAGATATATGAAGTAGAAAACCGCCCATATGTCCATTCCATCCTTGAAAATTATAACGAGTATTGGGTCCATAGGAGGGATGATTCCAACCCCCCATCATAGGAAATGAATAAGGGATATGCCCATCACCAACCAAGAAAGGATTACAAGGAGGCGATGTGCCCCCCAGACCAAAACTAGCATCTACATTGGGTGTCAGAAAGGAGGATGACATGTACAAAGTCATATTTGTTATACCAAAAGAGAAATGATTAGAGGCTAGAGGTGTCGAATGAGTACTATAAAAAGGATTCGCCATAAAAAAGGTTCTAGGGGGAATGTATATCGATGATGAAAAAGTCATATGATTCAATCATATAAAAGGATACGTCCCCATGGACTAAGTTGAGCTCATGGACTGGGTAGCGCTAATTGAGGGAGTCATGGAGGATCCACCAACCATAACATAGGTTGGAGTTGAAATAATACTCATAATAGGATGATCGTGAGCATGAGAAATGAACATGTATGTACCATGTTGATTAACTCTACGCCTTTTAGGAGGAATCTTTATTAATAGGTAAAACTGCAGTACTTGAATCAAAAGACGACGAGATAGATGGGGTGGTTGGTCCTACTCCATGATGACTCAGAACTCGCAACACAAAAAAATATCCTAAGGCCACATAATGAACAAAGAACACTCTCTTGAATAAAACTAAAGGCCAATGCACACAAGCACGATATGATGGCTGAAGGGACCTCCCGAACTAAAGAAGGTATGCCTCTCACAAGAGGGGATGAGACTCCTGAGCAATAGAGTGGAGGTAACATAATCAGTTATAAGGACCCTCATGGGATTCACAAAGCAGTCGATTAGATTCCATTAGAGATAAAATCCTCCATAAATTTTGTTATGTGGAAATTGTCTCTATGGCTTGGGGTAAACCACAACATATAGAATGACATCCATAAATCAACTCTAATCTCAAGTATGCTAGACAAATGGAAATGCTAACAAAATAATGCTAGAAGACTACCTCGTCCAGACGTCAAAAGAATACCATGACCTAGCTCAAGATCCAACACTTGATACATGCAACTTGTTCTCAACAACCAATATACAAAAGCATATGGAAATTGTATAAAGTGTTAGCATATAAACTAGAATAATCCACTAACATTTATAAAAAATATGCCCATGGAAAGTAATAAAAATATTTACAACATAAAATAGGACAACAAAAGAGTATTTCTATTAATGTAATCAACGAAAGTACATAGGTGACAAAATTTTGTAACAACACATATCGGAATCGAGAAACTAAGTCCATCCACCTGGGTCTTCACCACTTCAATCCTCCACAATGAAAATCTCACAAGTAGTTGTAGTGATTATGTTCCTTCTTCTCAAGATAGGAAGAGCTAGGGTGATGAACCAAGGAGGTTTAAAATTTCAAGGACAAAGGGATGCAGACTCAATATGAAGTGAAATATCTCAAGAGTGTCTTTGCTTTCAAATTATTTCTTAGAGGCTTGTATATGGCTCAATTTATAGCCTCTAAATGGACGTGAAGGGTCAGGTCAGAGCGTTTCCAGTATATGGAAGGTCAAGGATCATGGATCTCGTGACATGGCATGGAGACCTGACATATTTTTAATTTTTGATAAAAACACCTGATGTGCATGAGATGTAATGGAGAAACATGCGTATACCCAAGCTGTCTGACTGTGGCTCATGTATATATACAAAATTTTGAATTTTTGTCTTTGGAATGAACAAAATAGGGAATTTAAGTCTGTAGAGGGAAAGGGAAGGCCATCAAATAAAGATGCATGGAGTGTGGAAGCAATTTCTATAAGAGATGCCCCTAATGTGTGAGGTTAGAGGAGTAATCGTGATGGCCAAAATATATTAGAATTCCTAGAAGTGGAGTAGTGAGGACCCAACTGGAAGAACTAGGCACTCGTGAGAACATTACAATTCATATTGAATTTGTACAGATGGTTTCCAATATGGATTACATTGCAGATCCATGTGCGATATATAACAAATAACTATTCATGGACATGAATAGGCAATACAAAGTAGGCATATGCCATAGGCTGTCATAGTCATGAACAAGAAACAGTGGAGTCCAGTCTCAAAATTAACTAAAGATATTTGTATACAATGGAGTACAATCTGATCTTCCATGATTACTTAAGTCATATAGGTACTAGTTCGATGAAATACAAAAACATATATGGGATTCTTCTACTGTGAACTGGAGGTCTTCTACACTATCCATCGAAGGTGAAAGTCTACATCATGTGAGTAAAGGAGTTGAATTAGAACACAATGTGATTTCATTTGATTACCGGTCATTGAGGTATATCGTTAAATAATGAAAAACAACCCATCGATAATGAAAGTAGGTGTTAAGGCATCGAGTACATTCAAAAAATGTGAATAAAGGTGTTGAGGTCGAACACTTGAATAATCCATCGATCAGAAGACATTGATGTATTCCCAATTGGCGATGGTGGAAGATCTTTCCATTGATGACTATAATCCTATAAGTACTCTTATGACTCTATATATGGATTCAAGACTAGACGAGCTAAAGTCGATGGAAGGAGACTCGCTGAAAGGAGAGCATTAATCCATATCGCATCATCCAACATAGGTACAAATAAATAGCTTCATGATTAGAAACAAATCAAACAAATAAAATATTCTCGAGCCAATGACCATGTGCATCTTTCACATGCACTGGATGTAAGTAGTATACAAAAGAGACCCTTTGACTAGAATCCAATGATGAAAATTGCCTCCAAATGCGAGAAAAACACCAATAAGGTCTATTGGAATCCAAGACACTCCAAGAATCCTGTTGTGTGAGTATATTTCTTTCCTTCGAACACAATGGAAACCATCCAGTCAACGATCAATGGAGAGATGCCATATACTGTGTTAAAGGTCACCTACCAATGATGAAAGTAGGCCTAGAGTGCAAGGTAGGACAACAACTTCATGTGATTATGAGATTCACTTGTAAGAGGATGTCTGACATGCAAAGTCAAGAATTATTAAGAATGGATGACACAGACTTATACTTCCTTTGAACAAGAGCATGATATGGATGGACAACCCAGGAATCATAGACCTAACATTGATCATTGACCAAAGTTTTTGATGTAGGAAGCATCAACAAACTCTCCATAGGGACTAGAAGAGTAACCAGTAGGAGTTGTAGACTCTAAGTAATGAGTTCAACTTCCTAAGGCCATGATAAACCCAAAACTTGGATGAAATGGACTCAAGAATTTGTTCTTTTTTCAAAGGAAACAATACTGCTGCCGATAGGAGATAATATTCTTTTCCCGCATGTCCTTTTTTTTTTTCATAGTCAAAGAAATGCTATAATACAAGAGAGGAAATGAGTTTCATGAGTAAGCAACTAGTTCCAAGCAGTGGAACATACCTATTCTCAATGCATGCGGGACATGGAAACTCGAGGGAATGTTTCCTCTTCGGGTAAAGTTTGTTAAGCTACAAAGGATATATGGAAGGCAATGCTTGGACAATGATGATAATTATTGGGGAAAGAGGATTATAAAGAGAAAGCGGGAGCTGACAGTAGGCTGAACAATGCATGTAGGATAATGGGATGCAATTACAAGCTAACTCAAAAAGTGTCCTTTTTTGTAACTTTAGTCCCTTGGTCCTGAAAAAGTATAAAACAATACCTAGGAGAACTCTTCTAGCCAATGGTGACTAGATTATTCCTTTTTTGTAAGTAGTCTATTTGGCATGGACAAGGGTTAAACTTATACAAAAATAGATTTCCTTTCAAATCCTTTTAACAAGTGTGAAAGAGACAAGTTCAATCAACACTATTTTCTTTTTTTTTAGGAGTTGGAAAAGAGATTAACTAAGGCTCAACTTTCATCCCATAGGTAGTGGTCAGAATGATATTGAGTAAGAGTAATGAGGTTCAAACACAAAATCATATCGGGATTATAAGGGACTCTTGGACCTAATAGAAAACTTACAACATGGGAAACAAAATTCAAATGGGGTCTAAGCTAGGATTCCCATGGAAGGTAGGGTATACCACGTGAATTACAACACTTCTAAACAACATAGAAGGTTTCGTGTCACAATTTAGCGTGGTCATTCTAAGGAAAAAGGATACACGAAAAAAATAATGTAAAAATGCATGGAGGGGAAAATCTAACATGCATTCCAGTTTTGAGATCATGACCTATCAAAATGGATCGAAATAAAGAAACATACCCAAGAAAATGTCTCCAAATTATTGTATATAATACCAAAAACCCTAACCCAGAATTTAATAATTCTAATATAGAAATCTATGATAAAACATGTGTTAAGGGATACAAAACTTGAAAAAAATAAAACCTAAATGTACAATATATACAATGGACCACACAAACTTATGACTTATGCATAGTATTTCCCCAGGTAGAGCCCATTACTAGGTTCATGCCAGAGGCCTTTTTGGTAAAAAAAGGGTGAAGTTTCTAGTTTAAGAAGAGGTCGAAAATCCAACATCATAGCTTCAAGGATAGCCTCATATGAAGGAAAATCAACATCCATGAAACCGGAGCTCGAAAACTCACAAATACCAGGGCTCAAGGTATTGAAAAGAAGAATATCAGACTCAAGAGGAAATTTCAGATTACTCGGTCTCATAGGGGGAGGCCAGGGCTCCCATGCATGTCTTCTATCGAAAGCCAACAACTCACTGGTAGCTCACACAATATTGGGAGGACCCAAATCTTTTCAAGTCGAGCATGATAGAATACTTGCATAGGATCCTTCATCTATAATACATCGATGAATGCCCATTATTAGGAAGGGTGTAGAAGAAGGAAGGTGAGGCTCTACAAGATCATTCCAATCAAAGGAAACCATCCTAGGATTTGGAGGGAGTGTATTCTAAGAGAGTGGAATTCCCCATTTTTTATAAGGTACGGAATTGGAAATGCAAAGGACATGGTCGAAAGACACATCACCCCCCAAAATAAAAGTGGGATTGGATGAATATTTCATCCACAATGTCACCTCCTTATACTTTTCACTCTCCAAGAAAAGAGTGGGATCGAGTGAATATTGCATCAACACTACCAATTCTTCAACCATTTGTTGAATAGGATGAGAGACAACATGGTCAAGAGACACATCACACCCCAAAACAAGAGTGGTGTCGATCAAAGATTGCATCGACACAACCACTGCATCAACCAAAGAAGGATTAGATTGGTGGGAAATAGAAGACGAATCAGAACTAGAAGGGACATTAGACAAAGACCCTGCTTCTTGCACCACCACAATAGTAGGGCACAAATGAGTTAGGTGATCTTCTTTGAAAATTATACAAAGGAACTTTGTCTTACATCCTATACGTCTATGATTCTCAATTGTATCAATTCTTCGAGCATGACTTGCAGTGGCTGGTGACATGCTACCAACATGACTTGCAGAGGCTAGTAGCTGATCTCCAACATGACTTGCAGAGGTTGGTGATGTTTTTGCAATGTGACTAGTAGTGAATAGATTTGTTCCCCCAACATGACTTGCAACAGCTGGTTGCAGGTCTTCAACATGACTTACAGAGGTTGTTGACCCATATCCAACATGCCTAGTAGAGGTTGGTGATATGAAAGGCTGTGAAGGTATCATTCCAGATGAGAATGATTGGGAGTTGAAAGTGATAGGATAAATATTATCCATGTGAATATATCCATTTCTCCCTAACGAAGGAACTCCATGTAGGGGGTTTCTCATGTTATAAAATTGATCCCACCTTGATGTAATATCAAAGGTTAGAAAAGGATTTTCCACGAGAAAAGCATTCAAGGGAAAAGGCATTATGCATGACCAATAGATGGATGAGATATATGAAGTAGAAACACCACTCATATGGTCATTCCATCCTTGAAAATTATAACTAGGATTGGGTCTAGAGGAGGGAGGATTCCAACCCCCCATCATAGGAAATTACTGAGGGATATGCCCCCCACCAACCGGGAAAGGATTAAAAGGATGCGACGTGCCCCTGACCCAAAACCAACGTCGACATTGGGTGTCAAAAAGGAGGACGACATGTATGAATTCATATTCGACATACCAAAAGAGAAAGGATTAGAGGCCAGATGAGTCGATTGAGTACTTTAACAAGGATTCTCCATAAAAAAGGTTCCAAGGGGAACAAATATCAATGATGACTAAGTCATACCATTCGAACATATAAAAGGATATGTCCCCATGGATTGAGCTGAGCTCATGGACTAGGTAGCACTAACTGAGGGAGTCATGGGGGCTCCACCAACCATAACGAAGGTTGGAGTTGAAACAATATTCAGAATAGGATGATCATGATCATGAGAGACAAAGATGTATGTACCATGATTATTAACTCTATGCCTTTTAGTAGGCGACTTCAGTAATAAGCCAAACTGTGGTACTTGACTCAAAATATGAAGAGACCGATGGGGAGGATGGTCCTGCTCCACGTTGACTTATAATGCACAACGCAAAAAAAATTATCCTAAGGCAACCTAATGACCAAAGAGCACACTCCTAAATAAAACTAAAGGCCAATTCACACAAGCATGATATGATGGCTGAAGGGACCTCCCAAACTAAAGAAGGGATGCCTCTCCCAAGAGGGGATGAGACTCTCGAACAATAGAGTGTAGGTAACATAATCATTTATAAGGACCCTCATGGGCTTTGTTGATTAATTGGGTTGGTTGTCATTGATGTCAACCCTTGAAGAAAGTCCGGTAGAGAATTATGGTAGCACAATGGTTTGGGTAATGGAACCAAGTTTGTTTGATGGATAATGGTATGATTTTTGATATATTTGTAGGTAAGACTATTCTATATGGATAGTACATGTCATTTCATTTCCGGTGGTATGTGGAACGTCACATAACTCCTCACGGTTAGAGAGTTATGGCCACATGAAGTTGACGAACCCTCATGAGTCATCTAGAAGCCCCAAAAGGTCAAAGTAGTCAACTTGGTTGCAAAGAAGAAATTATTTAAATAATAAAGTGAAGTGATGAGTGTACTATAAGTCAAAGTGGATACAAAATAAAATATTTAAATAATAAAGTTAATGGAAAAATTACTAAGTGGACAAGTGGTTAGAAGTGGGTTAGTCCTAAAATAAGGAAAGTGGGTTAAGATGGTTAGAAGGTAATTTAAATAATAAAGTGAAGTGATAAGTGTACTATAAGTCAAAGTGGATGCAAAATAAATTATTTAAATAATAAAGTTAATGGATAAATTAGTAAGTGGACAAGTGGTTAGAAGTGGGTTAGCCCTA
>SNQJ01S0187545.1:11551-29037 GCA_010110895.2 Picea sitchensis | reverse complement strand
GAGTGTACTATAAGTCAAAGTGGATACAAAAGAAATTATTTAAATAATAAAGTTAATGGAGAAATTACTATGTGGACAAGTGGTTAGAAGTGGGTTAGCCCTAAAATAAGGAAAGAAAGTTAAGATGGTTAGAAGGTAACCCCTTGAGGAAGCTACAGGAAAGTATAAATAAGAGGCAAGGGTCTCTCATTTTTAAACACACTTGAGAATATTGAATATCTACAAGTGACTGAGGTAACCAAAGGATATCTAAGACGAATTTCAGAGGGAAGGTGAAGTAAAGAAGGCCGAAATTCAAGGGGGGATAAATTATTTTGATGATGCTTTCTAAGGTATGTTATTTATAGGTCATCTCACCATTTTCGCAATACTTTTTTTCTAGAATGATTCAGACCATGAAATTGGGAGGCCATTGAGAAAACATATCCAAGTAGCTTTGATACAAATGTCATCTTTTGGTTCATTGTATTTTTGGAGTTACACTCTGCGGAAAATAGGGTTTGTGGCTAATCCATAAACTAGTATAAAACAAGTGTTTCGAGTAAAAGCGTCATAACTTCGTCATAACAGATCCAAATTCAGTAAGACCAAATGTATTGGTTAGAGTACAGTCTGTAGTATTTTTTGTACAATTTTTAGATCCACACAACAAATATTCCGTGTGGGGCACTCTCTACAAGCTCTCTCTCTAGAATAAGCCAAAATTCAATAAGGTATGGCATTTTTTCTATAACTCCTTTTCTGAGAGGATCCAAGTAGTGAAACTTGGAGGAATTGCATAAAATACACTGAATAACATTGTGTACTATTTTAAGATATTTTTGCATTACATATACATAGTTATGATTATTGAAAGTTATGGTTGTTGACTAATCCAAAATTAGTCATGTGAGACTAAATTAAGGTTTGATGAACATGCTAGTCTCTTGTTGTTAAAGTTAAGGAAGGTTTGCAAGTATGTGATCATATACACCAGGTCTATTACAGAGTTACAAATCAGATTTAGATGATGAAATTGATGATGGATTTTGGTTGAGGTACATGTTGGGTACATGGTTGAGACAAGTAGTTGATGAGTTGTCCCATACATGAGGTGTATAGTTGATGATGTTGGTACATCTTGATGAGTTATAGTTTATGTGTATTTGATGCATGATTGGTACATATTTGGTGCATGGTTGATGCACTCTTTGATGGTACAAGTTGAGGTACAGGTTGGTGCATGGTTGATGCACTTGTTTATGGTACAGGTTGTTTGATACAGGTTGTTACAGGTTAGTTGGCTGCAGGTTAGTGGTACAGGTTTTTAAAGTGGTATATCTCACAGTGATAGTGTGACCGTGGTTCCATTATTCTACTTCTACATCAGGGTGGTTGGATGGGGAAAGGACATGTGGTTGTAGTCACCTTCTGATTGTAGCCGGAGAACATAGGGGGTTATATCCTCCTTCTAGTTGTAGCCAGAGAGTTGGGGAGTTGGAGCTTCCATAAGGTTGTAGCCTGAGAAATTAGGGGGTTGGAGCCTCCTTCTAGTTGTAGCTGGAAAACAAAGGAAGTTGGTGCTTCCAATGAATGTAATTCTGAAATACATATAAAAAAAATCATTCTGTAGTTTTCTCCCTCTTTGGGTTTCCACGTAAAAACACTGGTGTACTATGTATGTGTATGATTGCTCATTCGTTCATTATTTATTTACTCTGCAACTATTGGATGCTAATGCTACACTGATATAGAAATTTCATTTTATGGATTAGATTGATCTATTACTGATTCACCCCCCCTCTCAGTAATCCAAGAGGCTTCACAGTGTAGTCGGTCAAATTCCTCCGGAGAGAAAATCATCCATAAATTTTGTGTAACACCCCGGGTTTTGAACCCCCGTTTTAAATAATGCATTGTTACAATGCTAAGAGGTCAGAGTGACCAAACAATTATTAAAATGCCAGTGTGCCCAATAAATGTAATGTTTTGATCATTATTAATAATAAATACATCGTTGGATGCTAGACGTACAAGAACTAGAGTTATAGGGGGATATGACTCCACAAGAGAGGGGGATTGAGGGGATACATGTTTATTTCCTATTTTAATTACCCTTTTTTCTAAGGGAGTGGATCAGTTACATGAGCTTCTTGGGGGAGGTCAGGAGGTTCTTGATTCCCCATGAAATACTTAAACCTTCCCTTGGCCTGTTCTTTGTTGGGGTTATTGATTTATCATTTTCTCATTGTCGTTCGATCCTTTGACTGATTGCTCATTTTCTCATTTGATCGTTCACTCCTTCATTCACTTATTTTTGTTCATTCACTTGCTCACTCATTCATTCATCCCGTCCTTACCTATCACTCATTGATCCATCCTCATCTGCGTCTTGGCTTGGGAAAGGGAAACAAACTACTGAAGAGTAGCCATGGTATTGTTGGTTGTAGTGGTCGCTGGTGTAATCTAGCCATGACTTGAGGCCTGCAGGTCTGAGATGCGTTGGCCTGTGTCTATATTTGTTCACAACTGTGAATCTTCAGAGTTCCAGCATTGAGATTCTGGACCATTTGTGCTGGAGCCTCGGAAGGAGAAGGACTGCCTGAGGGACTGCGTGGCAGAGAAGGATAGATGTCCATTCTCTTGGGTGGTGTAGGTTGGGTAGAAGAGAGCTGGGTACTTGGATTGCTTTGAGTGCTGGGAAAGCCTGTGAGAGCTTGAGTGATGACTGGTTTGGGAATCCAAGTAACACTCTGGAACTGTCCTTGTGGATTCATAGCCCTGGCTCGAGGGTGACACTACTGTTGAGACTTGGAACAATAGTGTCTACGGTTGGGTGGAACATCCTTGGTCTGCAGCCAGTTGGTGTCATATTTTATAAAGATAAGTGCTCTCTGTTATGGTATTATTTACCTGTATATGAATGTATTTCACTGTGTATTTATTTATCGTTTAATTGAATCTTTAGAATATGCATGCTTGATGGTTATTGTTGTGCATGTCGTTAGATCTTTTCTTTTATGCGTCCTTATTAATTTAAAAAGGTATTGGTAAGAGAAAGAAGTCCAAGGGTGGGATTGAAGGTAGAGTACCCTGGCATGTGAATGGCGGGGTGTGTTACAGATTGGTATCAGAGATTCTGGTTGAAACACCGAACCAGTATGGGACGGGTCTATTGGTTAGAGTCTCGTGGTTGAGATTGAATTCTGACCGTGAAGTTGAAAATCTTAGGAGGAATGGCATTGTGGAATTTAGGAATGGCATTGCAGAATTTACGCAGGAGCTAGAACGTCAGAGATCCATTGTAAGGGTTTGAAGGATCATGACTGTCCCTTTCGAATTTGGGAGTGATCACCATTGTGGGATAAAGAGAGATCCATGATTGTTGGATCCGAGGGCAAGTGAACAAGGTCTATCCGATGAAGGCGAAGAAAATTTTAAGTCACAACCATCAGATCTCCTTGGAGAGAAATCGACGGTGGGGAGGCATTGTGGGGATCAGGAAGGAAATTAAAGTTTCTATAGGTTGTGAGCCCACAATCACTTAGGATCGTTGATCTTACTAGATCAACAGATCAACAGTGGATATCGATCCCACTACGGACGAGCATATTCGCATTGCAGAGATCAGAAAGGAAATTAAAGAGTGAGAAAGTTGAGTCTCTGCAATAACTCGTGGCCATTGATCTTCAAGAAGGGGACACGTGTTAGGCGATCTCATACTTCGGAGGAAGAAATAAGAAGCTAAGTGATTAAAGGAATCCTGAAAGCTCGAGGCTTTGAAGAGCCGGATTAGATCTAGACCATTGATCGAAGTGGACACGTGGAAGGAGATCCTGCACTCCGGCGGATAACCACTTTGGAAGAAAGACGGATGCGAAAATCCAGAACTCCCGAAGGCCCAAAGCCTAAAGTTCATATGGACCATCCATCAACAAGGACATGCGGTGCTAGATGTCTCACTTCAGAGACTTAGTACTCCAAGAGGTTTTGCATATGGAATCACTAGGGCAGGAACTACCCGAAGTCCCAAAGTAATTGAGGACCATTGATATCAAATCAACAAGAACTGTTGATCTTTGCAGCAACATCTCCTGAAGTCTTGAAGTACGGGGTTAATACAGACCGTCTGATAAGGGAGACGCATGTTGATAGATTGGATAGTTTAGGAATTCGGATTTCAGGAGAATTGGAAGTGTGCTAGAGTGGAAAATTCCAAATCCCGAAGAGATGAAGTGGTGGGGCATGATGACATCACCTGGAGGTGATGTGGACCTCAGAATGCAAGCATAAAATATTCTGAAGCCTGAAATTTTGAAGTCATGTGGCTCACAGACGTCACCTGGGATGGCGTGGACACATGGGATGTGTGACATGTGTCAGTGAGTTTTGAACTTGTGGAGGATTGAAATGTCAGTTAAAACGTGACATGTGTCACCCACCTGATTGGGCCACATGTTCACTTCTAGTATTTTTCCACGTGGTGACAGATCATGCAATCTGGAGACTAGGCACTCTGGAGGAAAAAGATGTGACAATTTTCATTGGGTCGAGAACTCCCGAAGGCCTGAAGGCCAGAGTACATATCGATCGTTGATCCCATAAGACATGTGACAATATATCTCGCAGCGGTTTGGAGGATTGAAACTCTGGGAGAAAGTGAAGGCGGAGAGTTTAAATGTCCCAAAGCCCAAAGAGCTGAAGAGATTCAAAACCATTGATCTGTGAGAGACATGCATCGGCAGATCATGAACTCTAGATGAAAGCATCCTAGGAGGAAGCAAGTGGGGGAAGTTGAGACTTTCGAAGGCCGAAGTCCCGAAGTAGACTAGAACCGTTGATTTTAGGTGGATGTGTGGCGCCTGATCTAGAATTTTAGGTAGAGATTCCTCCGAGGGAAATCAGAGGTCGAAAGTGCCAAACTCCCGAATCGTGAAGTCTCAAAGTGAATCTCGATCGTTGATCGTGAATGAGGATGAGGATCATTGATGTGGTCCTGGATGAAGGTTCCGAAGTTGCGAAGTGCCATAAAGGATTTCGCTGCAGTTTTGACCCATGGTCACCTAGGATTTCGCTGCAGGTTTGAAATGAGTGCCTGTGCAAAATTAAATTCTTTATCGGCTAAGGGATAACATGGGAGTGTTATACATTGCATATTGATACATATATGTTCTTCATGAATTGAGAAAAAAAAAGGACCTGTAACATGGTTTGGAAACTTTTTTTTATCATATGCATAATTCTAACAAAATGGTCACTTACACATTTTGCAGAATTAAGAGATTAAACATATCATCTTGGAATGAATATTCGAGAGATCGGAGAAGGTGAGGAAGCCTCCAACCATGAAAGAGAGGCCGAAGGCCATAATACCAGAGTTGGTAATGCAAAGACAAAGTCCAATGGACACAAGGGAAGAGGAGAGAAGTAAACATTAATAGACACTGTAAGAATCTTGAAAATAAAAGTGCAGAGCTACAAGGAAGATAATGAAAGACTGATGAGAGAGAAAAGTCAGATAAATGCTCAAGTGTTGCAGAGGAAAATGAAGAAGGGATCAAACTCAAAACAAGAGGAAGAAGGCAAGTGTCATGAAATAAGAGATTATTGTGGAAGAGATGGTCATTCAATAAGTGCTAGAAGAACTCATTGACACCACTCACCTCCTTACTCAACAAGAAATTTTTATGTATCGGAAGATTCCATAAGCAGTCCATAGGTGTCTCCTGTTAGGAACCAAAGAAGGAGACAAGAGGTGGATAGTTTGCAAGGAGAGTTGAGGAAGCTCAAGCCACCCTCCTTCGATGGTGAAAAAGAGAAGGAAGACAATGATGAAGCATGGTTGCTTGGACTCAAGAGATATTTTCAATTGCATAACTATTCATCAAACCTAGAAGCCAGGATTGCCACCTACCATTTACATGAGAAAGATGCAATGTGGTGGGATCAACTAAAGCAAGTTGAACATATTAATGAGAGTAGGATCAGTTGGAAGCGATTCAAGAAGTACTTCTAGAAGGAGTACCTCTCAGAGCATTTCTATCACAAGAAAATGCAAGAGTTCTTTGAACTTAGATTGGGAAGCATGACTATGGCAGAATATGAGGAGAAGTTCTTGGGATTGTTAAAGTATGTCAGGTTCATTGATGATGAGAAGGTGAAAATACAAATATTTCTAAGTGGACTGCCATCCTTTTATAAAGAAAAGATTAGGTATGATGATCCCAAGACCTTTACTGAGGCCATCAAAAAGGATACATACCTGTATGAGCAAGTCCGGGGAAGATAATCCCTACAAAAGTATTGGAATGATAAGAAGAAGGAGAAGTTCGATCAAAGGAGGAAAGGATTCAAACCTCCCTTCAATATGAATGAGCCTAATAGAAATCATCAAGATCGGTATGCTAAGGGTGAATCCAAGAAAGAAGACTCCTTGGGAAAAAGGGGAAGACCACCAATCCAATGCTGGGGATGCAAGGAAGATCACATGTACAAGGATTTCCCACACAGAAAGGATATAGTGAATACTGTGCACAACGTCCAAGAGGCTACAACAATCGAATATATGGGAAGACTCTATGCAACTTTAGATGATCAACAAGAAGAGTATCGGTCCAATATGATCGAGGTGGAAAGTAATATAAAAAATCAACATGTTTCTATTTTAATTGATTCAGGAGAAATTCATTGTTATATTGATCATAAAATAGTAGATAGATTACATTTGGAGAAAAGTAGGCTTGGAAATTCAAGTTTGGTCCAGCTAGCCACTAGAACCAAAAGGATAATCCATGATATGGTCAAAGGATGTTCCATAAGTATTAATGGTGTGAATACAAATGTTGATCTAAATATCATACCATTGGGGTCTTATGATATTCTAATTGGAATGGATTGGTTGGACAAGCATCATGTTGTCCTAGATTGTCATGGAAAGACATTTACATGTCTTGATGAATATGGAAAACAGAACACTGGGAAATGAGTTCCAAGCCCATCTCTATAAGGGAGATTTCAAACTTATAGCTAAAGAGATGTTTTAGAAAAGGAATTCAATTGTATGCAGCCCATGTGGAGGAGCCAAAAAATACAAAGGGGCCAAGCCTTGAAGATTTATCAATACTACAAGAATTCAAGGATGTATTCCAAGAAATACCAGGGTTTCCACCAAAAAGGGAGATAGAATTCTCAATTGATCTATTGCCTGGAGATGCCCCGATGTCAAAAACACCTTACAGAATGAGCACGCCAGAGTTAAAAGAATTACAAATGCATTTGGAGGAATTGTTGAAGAAAGGGTACATACGTCCAAGTGTTTCACCTTGGGGAGCACCAATACTCTTTGTCAAAAATAAAGATGGAACCTTGAGGCTGTGTATTGACCTTCGACAACTGGATAAGTATACTACAAAGAACAAGTATCCTCTACCCAAAATTGATGACCTTTTGATCAACTAAGAGGAGAAAATATATTTTCAAAGATTCACCTGAGGTCATGATACCATTAGGTAAGAATCAAGGAATAATACATTCATAAGACAACCTTTAGGACCAAGTATGGGCATTATGAATTTGTAGTTGTGCCATTTGGACTGACCAATGCACCAACTGTCTTTATGTGCTTAATGAATGGAATATTCATAAATTATTTGGATAAGTTTGTTATAGTGTTCTTGGATGACATACTTGTCTATTCTAAGTCTTAAGAGGAGCATGAACATCACTTAAGACTGGTATTGCAAGTGTTGAGAGAACATAAGTTGTTTGCCAAGTTGAGTAAGTTTTATTTTTATCAAAATCAAATCCATTACTTGAGACACATTATTTTATAGCAGGGCATAGCAGTAGATCCAGAGAATATTGAATCCATTAAAGGATGGCCAACACCCAGTAATGTGTCATAAGTCAGATCTTTTATGGGATTAGCTGGTTACTACAGAAGGTTCATAGTAGGGTTCTCTAAGATTGCTCAGCCCATCACTTCTTTGCAAAAGAAGGGAACCAAATTTGAATGGACACCTAAGTGTGAAGAGAATTTTAATATGTTGAAGGAATTACTTACTAGTGCACCTGTGTTAAAGATTGCTGATCCAAATTAAAGTTTTGTGGTATGTACAGATGCATGTAAGGAAGGACTTGGGGGAATCCTCATGCAAAATGAACATGTCATTGGTTATGAGTCCATAAATATTAAGGAGAATGAGAGGAACTATGCCACACGTGACTTGGATCTTGCTGCCATTGTCCACACCTTGAGTATGTGGAGGCATTATCTCATGGGGAAAAGATTTGAATTAAGAAGAAACCACATTGGCCTGAAGTATCTTTTTGAACAACCAACCTTGAATGCAAGGAAAACAAGATAGCTGTATTTTTTAAGTGAAGATGATCTCGATATCAAGCATATCAAAGGAAAATAGAATAAATTTGTTGATGCACTTAGTAGAAGAGTGCATCTCATGCATGTTACTACTGTGAGTATGCCTCAGTCAAACTTGAAGAATTTTTTTTAGATGATCTTGTTCCAGATCAACATTACCTATAGGTAAAGGAAAGCTTACAACAAGGAGATGTTCAACATAAAATAAAGGAGTATGAGATAAAGGAAGATGGATTACTCATGCATAAGAACATAATATATGTTCCTAGTTCTGGAGAGCTGAGGAATTTGGTATTGAAGGAAATGCATGGTGTTCGTTATGCTAGACATCCCAGTTACCAAAAAATTATTACAGTAGTTAGAAGCCAATTATTTTGGCGGGGAATGAAAAAGGATGTTGCTGATTACATCGCTCAATGTATGGAATGTCAAAAGGTGAAGGCTGAGGATAGGCACCCATCGGGTTTGCTGCAGCCATTACAAATCCCAGAGAAGAAATGGGAGGTGATAACCATTGATTTCATAACTAAATTACCTAGGAAAACAAGGAAACATGATTCAATCATGGTGGTGGTTGAAAAATTAGCAAAGGCTACTCATTTTGTTCCTGTAAAAACAACACATACAACGACTAATATTGTAGAAATTTACATGAGGGAGATTGCTAGGTTGCATGGGATACCTAGGACAATTGTATCAGACATAGATACAAAGTTTACCTCCAATTTCTGGAGGGGATTGTTTAAATAATTTGGTACAAATCTAAAATTTAGCACGACATACCATCCCTAGTCATATGAGAAAACATAGAGGGTCAACCGAGTAATTGAAGATATGCTGAGAATGTATGTGATGGATAAGCCATCTAAGTGGGAAGATTACTTACACTTGGTTGAGTTTGCATATAATAATGGGTATTAAGATTCATTGAGAATGAGCTCAATTGAATCCTTGTATGGTAGGAAATGTAATACTCGAGTGAGCTGGGACAACCTAGCAGATAGAGTGGTACTTGGGCCAGAGTTGCTCAAGGATATGGAAGAACAGATGGTTAAGATCAAGCAGAATTTGAAGGCAACTTAGGATAGACAAAAAGTTTATGCAGATAAGAAAAATACAACTAGAGAATTTAAAGTAGGGGAGCATGTACTTTTGAAAGTAAATCCCAAGAAAATCTCCTTGAAATTGGGTAGTTGTACAAATATGGCATCCAGATTCTGTGGTCCATTTGAAATATGGACAAAATAAGGCCAGTTGCATACTTGCTTGCATTGCCTGCTTCCATGAATGTGCATAATTTATTGCATGTCTATTTACTAAAGAAATATGTACATGATCCTAACCATGTTATTGATTGGCATCTGATTCAGGTAGAGATAGAGGGAGACTTTTAGGTTCGGCCAGTTTGGGTATTGAACATAAAGGTCAAAATGCTCCGGAATCAAGTTATAGAGATGGTAAAAGTTCATTGGACCTGCTACAGTCTTGAAGATGCTACCTGGGAGCATGAAGATTCCATGCAGGTAGAGTACCCACAGATTTTGGAATAAGTTTTGAGATTTTTATCTCTATTTTGTATATGCACTAAGGACAGTGCCAAAATAAGGGGGAGGGGATGTAACACCCCGAGTTTTGAACCCCCATTTAAAATAATGTATTGTTACAATTCTGAGAGGGAAGAGTACCCAAACAATTATTAAAAGGCCAGTGTGCCCAACAAATGTAATGTTTTGATCATTATTAATAATAAATACATCACTAGAAGTTAGACAGACAAAGACTAGAGTTATAGGGGGTTGTGATTCCACAATAGAGGGGGCTTGAGGGGATAAATGTTTATTTCCTATTTTAATTACCCTTTTGTCTAAGAGAGTGGATCAGTTACGTGAACTTCTTAGGGGAGGCCATGAGGTTCTTGATTCCCTACAAAATACTTAAACTCGCCCCTAGTCTGTTGGGGGGGGGTGGATGATTGCTCGTTCTCTCATTTGCTCGTTCAATCCTTCATTCAATTATTTTCGTTCATTCAATTTCTCACTCGTTCATTCATCCCTTCCTTACCTATCACTCATTTATCCATCCTCATATGCGTCTTGGCTTGGGAAAGGGAAACAAACTGTTGAAGAGTAGCCATGGTATTGTTGGCTGTAGTGGTCGCTGGTGTAATGCAACCATGACTTGAGGAATGTAGGTGTGAGATGCGTTGGCCTGTGTCCAAATTTGTTCATAGCTGTGAGTCTTGAGAGTTCCAAAATTGAGATTCTGGACCTATTGTGTTGGTGCCCTATAAGGAGAAGGACTGCTTGAGGGATTGCGTGGCAGAGAAGGGTGGAGGTCCATTCTCTTGGGTGGTGCAGGCTGGGTAGAAGAGAGTTGGGTACTTGGATTGTTGTGAGTGTTGGGAAAGCCTGTGAGAGATTTAACGCTGACTGGTTTTGGAATCCAAGTAACACTCTGGAACCGTCCTTGTGGATTCATGCTCAGGGGTGACACTACTGTTGAGACTTGGAACAATAATGTCTACGGTTGGGTGGAACGTCCTTGGTATGAAACTAGTTGGTGTCATCTTTTATAAAGATAAGTTCTCTTTGTTATGGTATTATTCACCTGTATATGAATGTATTCCGCTGTGTATTTATTTATCTTTTAATTGAATCTTTAGAATATGCATGCTTGATGGTTATTGTTGTGCACGTTGTTAGATCTTTTCTTTTATGCGTCCTTATTAATTTAAAAAGGTATTAGTAAGAGAAAGAATTCCAAGGGTTGGATTTAAGGTAGTGTACCCCGACCTGTGACTGGCGGGGTGTGTTACATTCTGTTACGAGGAAATTCTCTCTATGTCTTGGGGTGAACCACAACATACAGAACAACACCCATAAATAAACTCTAATCTCAAGTATGGTAGACAAATGGAAATGCTAACAAAAGAAGGCTACAATCCTACCTCGTCCTAACATCCGAAGAATACCACAACTGAGCTCACGATCCAACAATTGATACTTGCAACTTGTTCTCAACAACTAGTATACACAAGCATATGGAAATTGTATAAAGAATTAGCATAAACCACTAACATGTATAAAAAATATGCCCATGGAAAGTAATATAAATATTTGAAACATATAATTGGATGTGAAAAGAGTATTTCTATTAATGTAATCATCAGAAGTACATAGGTGACAAACTTCGTTAACAACACATATCAGAACCAAGAAACTAAGTCCCTCCACTTGGGCCTTCACCACTTCAAAGCTCCATGAAGGAAATCTCATGAGTAGTCAAAGTAATTGAGTTTCTCCTTCTCAAGATAGGAAGAGATTGGAGGCTGAACCAAGGAAGTTCAGATTTTCAAGTTCAAAGGGATGCAGACTCAATATGAACTGAAATTTCTCTAGAGTGTCTTTTCTCTCAATATGCTTTCTTAAAGTATTGTATATGGCTCATTTACAACCTCCAAATGGACTTGAAAGGCCGGGTCAGAGCGTTTTCAGTATATGAAGGGTCAAGGATCATGGATCTCTTGACATGGCATGGAAACCTGACATATTTTTAATTTTTGAGCACAAAACTCGATGTACGCGGGCTGTAATGGAGAAACCTACATATATGCAAGATGTCTAACTGTGGCTCACGTATATATACAAAATTTCGAATTTTTGTCTCTCGCATGAGCAAAATAGGGAATTTGATTTTGTAGAGGGAAAGGGAAGGCCATCAAAGCAAGATGCATGGATTGTGGAAAACATTTCTATAATAGATTTACTATGGATTTGGGATCATCATTCAAATATCTTGGATATAAAAGAATCTTGGAGTTCTTGCTAAGATTTTTTAGAAAATATTTTGGAGATATTATGAGTTAATTTCTAGTTGCCGATTTTTAGCAAATGGTTGTAACCACATGAGAAATATGTGGATTTGAATTTATTATTTGTTATTTCAGTTTCTAGGCAAGTTTATGTATAAATAATGGTTCCTTATTCATTCTAAAGAGGTCTCTTAGAGCATATGTCTAGATTATGATGGAATATAATAAATCTTCTTGATATTTTATTTCATATAGATTTTAATTCTTTTCTAGTTTTATATGTAGCATGTTTTGATTTAGTTTTATGGTGTTATAGCGTAATTCATTGCCTTGATTATTAGGAGACAAAGCTCACTCCATGAGAGCATGGTGGTATTTATATTCCTTTATTTGTTTTATGCAATTTGATTTCATATTTAGGTTTTACAATGTTGCAAGTATGGTGTGTTTCTTTCCCCACAATGTCGTTTAGTTTTTTTATCATAACTTGCCAACAACAAAATGATGATTTATGGAAGGAGGAAACTCCGAAATCATGCAAAGAGATAAATTGGTGACAATAGGGTCCCAATAGCATGATTGGTGCCTATTATGATATAACACCTTAAAAATGATAAAAAACGTCAATGACTATAGTCCACTTCGAGGGGGAACCCTCCTTTTACAATATTTCCAATTTAGAAGACAATATGAGATGAGATAAGATGATCCTAAGACTATGTCTCCTTGGTGTGTGTGTGTGTGTGTATAGGAGACACAGAGTAAAATTATAATGAAAGGGTGCAATGAAGGGTTCTAGCATACATATTGTTGGAAATGTAATCTGTTAGGGTTACTTGATTGAGAGAATATGAAATGAAACTTTGTAGGGAGTCCAAGAGACGTCTTGGAATAAGAATCCAAACATCAAGATCAATGTATTTATACTTATATCACATGAATAATAAATGCATCTAACACTTAGCTTATTTTCCCATTCCAATAGTGGTATCTGTTATCACATAAACATGTAAGGGGGTGTTTTGGTGAAAAGAATGACAAGAAGCGGGTTGAAAGACCCACTTATCCTAAGTTTTCGTGCAAAGGCACGCCATTCTAAAGGGCAGGCTGATCTGGACGGACAAATTTTGTGTAACCAGATCTATGGTCGAGGTTTAATTTCGGACCCCCCCCACTGTTCTTCTTTTAAAAGGGGGGGGTCTGATATGAGAGTGCGTAGGTTTGAGCGGCTAAGATTAGAGCACTTAGATCTATGATGCAGGTTCCATTCCAGAGCCCCCCACAATTCTGCCTTTAATAAAGGGGGGGGTCCGACATGGGTGGTTTTGAATGTGGACCCCCCTAAAGCTTTTTACCACTTACCTCTCTCACCTCCTGGCACCATATGTCTCTCACTCCACCTCTCTCTTCTACCTGTCACATCCCCACTTCTCTCCCATCGTTCACTACCATGCACCTGTCCTCCACTCATCCCTGCATCGTGTCCCTTTCTCTTCATCCCTCTTATCTTCCGACACTTGTTTCTCCTCCTCCACGTCACCCATCCTAGTGACGTGTTTTCCCCCTTTGTCAATCACGTACCCCCACGTCTTCTTCTCAGCCCTGTGTCTCCTCCACCTGGCTCTCACATCTCAGGGTCCACGAGTTCTATAACCCATGTTTGCCCAACCTCTTTCCCTCTACCACATCCATCCACATGGCCTCTCCTCATTTCATCTCCACACCAAGCTATCAAATTGCCTCTCCCTGGTCATTGTCCATTCACTTCTGTGTGTTATGTGCTCTGGCTGTCACACCAATTCCCACATCTTCTTGCTAGCCTTGTCATGAAGTCCCTAAGAAATTACAGATGGCAGAATGAGAAGGCCTCCATGTCCTTCAGAAGAAGAGTTGACCAGGGACTTACCCGATCCCAATGAAGCAGTTATTAAAGAAGTTGATGGTGGTTGGACATCATTTCCACCATAAATGCAAAGTCCAAAAAGGACTGTAGTTTGTCAACTCATGTGCAGACCCGTTCTGGAGTGCGATTGCGTCTAACCGAAGTTCACGACTGACCAGAGACTGCATGTGCAGTCTGTCAGGAAGCATGCAGATGTAATGCCTTCAATGGATCAACTCGCACTTGCTGCTGTGGTTCTGCTTGAAGTATATACATACATTTTTGTCATTTTGGTAGATGTGGATGGCCGAGCTAGGCTCTTGCATTGTAAAGTTTTGATGAAGTACTAGTTTTCCTGGTTATGCAATTGTATCTGAGACTTCCTTTTTAATGAAAGTCAGCTTCCCTCCATCTCTCTGTAAACACTATTTTAAGACACTTGGAATTGGAGGATCCAGTCGAGGGTGATTGTGTTGTTGTGATGTATGTTTGATCATGATAGTATTTTTACCAGTTTCAAATCAGTTTCATGAGTTATTATTTCCTTCTTACACTGAGTAACTCGGAATTGGAGGATCCAGTCGAGTTGTTATAGCAGCATTGTGATGAAGGTTTGATCACCGTGCTGTTGTAACTATGCCGCTTAGGCAGATTTTCAGTGTCTTGTATTTCTTCTTCAAGCTGTTGGAAGGCCTGATGCCCATAGCAACCTTGTTCATCTTTCTCACCAAGTCTTCCCTCTGCTCAATTTAAACTCAACTTCCTGACTGAAGTTAGATCAGGACCTCACCTGCTTGCCCATGCCTGACCTAGTTTTATGAGTTAAAATGATATTCTTCTGGGTTTGCACCCATTCGACCACCCTAATTCAATTATTGTGACATATAAAACTGATGGGTATCAGGCTTACTCCTGCTGCAATCCAGGAGTGACTTCTGGTGCTAACATTTCTGTCTCCATTGCCGGGGACGAAGTTGAAGATTTTCCCTAGGATTGAACGACATTGAGCCTATGATTATGAAGATGTATCAGGCATCAGAGCCCCACAAGATTTCTATTATGCACCTGGCGACTCCATTGTGATGATTCCATTGTGGTGAACCTACTATTTTAGTTGTGGCTTCCAGAGGTAGGCATAGAAGGTCTACCCCTCAGTTTCCCTTAACAACACCTATAGTAGATCCAGAGAAGCTTATCAGAAAGGGAAAGGCTCCCAGAGAAGGAGCTTCAATGGATGAACTAGGTATTTTTGATAGTTCTCATTGCCCTCTCTTAGAAACTATGATATCTGCTTCTCATTTTCCTATCAGACCTCTTGTTGGAGTTTCTCATTTGTTAAATTTTGGGAGTGTTCCTATTGAGTTGTCCCCTCCTGGTATTGGATTAGAGGGAGAGAGATTTGTCACTCCTATTTCCCCTGATGTTGCAGCCTGGTCTAGAACCAGGAATTGAGAAGATTTCCCTACCCTAGGATTTACCATCCCTCCTCCTCTTACTGTTGCTACTGCTATGCCCACACCAACCTTTGTTCCCTCTAGCCCAGTAGACTTCTCTTAAAACCCTTTGTTGTTTCCTTTTCCTCCTGCAAGATCAGTTTCGGCTTCCCCTGTTCGAACTACTTCTCCTCCTATTTCGCCTCCACCTAATATCCCTATGGTAGGTGCTCATCCCCCTGTAAACATAATGGATGCCATAGTGGCTGCAAGGTATGCCCCTCTAGTCCTACCTCAGCCAATGAATCCTCTCCCTACTGGATATTATTTGAAGTATATGCCTAAGTTCACTAGAGAGGAAGACATAACTATTGAATAACACCTTGCTGCCTTCTATAGTTATGCAGATAACCTGAACATTGAAAATAAAGATGTCTGGATGAGAGTTTTCATCCAAAGTCTTGATGGTGAGGTGAGGAAATGGTTTAGGGGATTATCCCCTGGATCTATTGTTGGGATTGAAGCTCTAGATAACGCCTTCTTGATACAGTGGGGAGATAATAAAGACTTCATGTATTATATGACAAAGTTTGGGTCCTTGAAGAGAAAGGAAGGAGAGTCTGTCTCTAACTTCTCGAAAAGATTCAATAAGATGTACAATAAGATCCTTGATGAAATAAAACCATCAGAAGCTTATGCCAAAATCACTTATGCTAGTGCCTTTGACCCTGATTTCTACCTCCTGCTCAGAGAAATAAGAGCTACTTCCTTAACTAACATACAAGATGCATCCTTGGAAGTATAATCCAATGTGTTGGCAATTAATCGGCTCAAAAGAAAATATGATAGAGATAGGGGAAGAGGGATATATGAGGCCTCAACCTTTGGTTCTTCTATATATCACCCTTAAGTAGATGAATTGACCAAGATGGTAAAGTCTCTGTCTGCAAAGATGGATAAAATTAAAATGGAGGGGAAGAAGACATATATAAATCCCCAAAACATTGATAACAGAGGAAGCTTCAGAAAGCCAAACAACCATGCTTCTCAGATTATGCCAAGGGAGAAAAGGAATAGAGATAGGGATGATCAAAGGATTCAAACCCCTCTCTAAAACAACCTGGTTGATGATGAAGAGAAGGAGGAAGAGGAGTTAGACCCTGAAATTCACTGTATTGAAGACACCTCCCCTTTTCCCCATTTGACTCAATCTGCATATGAAGAATACCTCATGAACAATCAAATAAATGAGCTGAGTAAAAGGGGGAAAGACAATAGTAGTCCCAATAAGTATAACCTCAGGTCAAAAAAGAAATAAGGGAAGTCTGACATCCTTGATCAACCTCTCATAGCAGAAAATCCTGCTAAGCCTGCAACAAACACTGCCAAGGAAAATAAAACTCATAATATCTCGCCAATATCCAAATACCCTATCTCAGAGGTGAGATAAATTATGAAGCCTCCTTCCTCCTTTAACTTTGAGCATGAAATCCAAAAAATCAGAATCCTTGTCCCCCTTTCAGAGTTAGTTAAACATGAAGATTTCAAAAGGTCTGTCACTACGCTGCTGCAGCCTGAGCCACCTCAGCTTTCTTCAGACTCATTGAATCTCCAAGATGAAAATCCCACAGTCATCATAGGCCCTATGGTAGAAGACAGAGAGGGTTCATCCCCTCCTTTCTACACGTCCCTGAACATACATGAAAGGTGCTGCATAATTTCCTGATGGATTCAGGGGCTTCCCATAACCTCATGCCTAAAACAATTATGGAATAACTTGGGCTAGAAGTAACAAATACCTATCATGATTTGTACTCCTTCGATTCAAGGAGGGTGAAATGTCTTGGATTCATCAAAGATCTAGTGGTAACCTTGTTTCAGCTACCCATGAAAAGTATGGCCATGGATATCATGGTAGCTGATGTTCCCCCTGTTAATGTTTATGCCATTATTATAGTTCTTTGCATTTCATAAGATAAGAGCATAATAAGAACAAGATCA